>KV441644.1:9692-111801 GCA_001644535.1 Pyrenochaeta sp. DS3sAY3a | reverse complement strand
TTTTGGTGGAGGATCGAAGCAGCGTTGTTGTGGAATGACTGAATGTTGTGTGTATCCTCCTTGGATCTCACAAGACAATCAAATTTCAAGAGCCTTCTCCAACGCTCTTGAGCTCTTTGCCTTCCTTTTCTATAATTCTATAGATAACAAAGACGGTGATCAAAGCGAACTTCGTATGCATTTTACGCCCCTGCACGACTACAGGCATAACGCGTGCTTCTCCAACTCTCAAGATATCCCCAGCCAAGGGAGCTAATTCTTCAGAATAGTTCTTCAGGTATGACATCATGTAGACTACTACTTTGAGTGGTAAGTTTCAAAATTACGGCATGTCACTGCGACTAGAAAAAAGGTAAGCGCCGGTGTAGAGTTGAGTATACCTCCGTATCCTAGATACTAGTCCTACTGTAGCGTTCCGAAGTACATCAGGCTCCGGAGGGCTAGACCCGAACCCGGAGGCAGGTGGAATCATTCCGTGCCCTTCTACCATAGTGAGTAGGAATAATGTCCCGTTACGATTGTCGATACTACTGTACTTTTTCTTCCAGCTCTTGGCATTTATTCACCACTTTGGTGTACTGTGTTCACGCAGGTTTAGAGCATGGCAGACTCATCGACTTTGAACGACAACGAGATTGAACGTCTGGCGGACGATGTTGTTCTTATTGTGGGCGGAGGGCCTGTCGGTCTCATGGTAGCAGTTGTACTTGCGCACTATGGCATCAAATCAGTCTTGTTGGAGCGCAATCTCACGACGACAAAGTACTCAACCTATCGCCACACTAAGGTCATTCAAGCTAAGGTTTTATAGATGGCCAAAGATGGATCTCACGAATTCGCGCTCGATGGAACTCTTGAGCAAGCTAGGAGTCGTTGATGAAATCAGACAGCAAGGTGAGATCAACAACGCTCATATTGTGACCCTCGAGTAATGTGATAGGGCACAGGCGTCCCATCTACAGCGCCATATAACGTCTTCATGACGACGGGTCTGCATAACGAGCAACCGTTCGCGCGTTGGGAATTCCCCAGCGTAGACGTTTTGCGCGAGCAGTTTCGGCAGAAGAACGACGGATCCTCGCCATTTGAACCCTGGCAACGCATCTCACAAGAGCTTTTCGAAAAGATTCTCAAGTCGAGGTGTGATGAGAGCGACCTCATTGATTGCCGGTTTGGCTGGAAGGTGGAAACTGTCATTGAGACAGAGCACGATGTCACCGTCACGGCTACACAATCAGGGAATTCGAAGGTCCGAGAAATTAGAGCAAAATACTTGGTCGCTTGCGATGGGGCATCTAGCCGCGTTCGTCGAGACCTAGCAATACCTTTGGAAGGGGGCCCATTGTAAGCATGTGTTCCATTATCCAGTCGCGCCAAAGGGACATTGCTGATGTGTTCGATTTGCAGACCTGGATACACACTCCTCGTACATTTCAAATCCCATGATTTGACGAAGCTGTTCAAGTTCGGTAATTTCTGGCATCTGTTCATGTTTGGCTCTCAAGGTCTTCAAGGAGCAGTTATCTGTCAAGATGACAAGGAGGTCTTTACGACACATCTTATGCTGCCGCTTGGGGTTGAGTCTGACTCCATCGACTCGCATGATGCAGTGTATCAAGTCCTAGGCGGGATGGGCTCGCCTTACAAGATTGAAATTGATGAAATACTTGTTCGATCAACCTATCGGCACAGCGTTGCAGTCGCTGCATCATATCGGAGTCAGCACGGTCGCGTGTTCCTTGCAGGCGATTCAGCTCATCAGAATGTTCCCACTGGGGGATATGGTATGAATATGGCAAGTCTTCAAACTAAATCTGTCACGTCAGTACTCTGTCTAATCGTTACAGGGAATTGGGGATGGATTTGACATTGGATGGAAACTCGCGGCAGTCATCCAGAAACAAGCCGGCGTCGGAATTTTGAACTCATATGAGCAGGAACGCCGACCTGTTGCACTCGTATCTGTTCAACGTTCTCGAATTCATCACGATGCGCATGCCGGTGTAGTACGTTTCCTGACAAGTGACTCCAATCCGCATTTGGTCGAGGAGGCATCTGAGGCAGGCCAAGCCCTGCGCGACAAGCTACAGCAGCATTATTCAGAACACAACAACGAGAATCAGGATCTGGGCATCGAGATGGACCATCGGCATGTGTCATGCGTCTATCCCACGGTAGGTTCTACCGATGATGTGAAGCCACCTTGGGATCCGACGCGCTACACACCAAACACGTACATTGGATCACGGGCACCTCATGTTTTCCTTGATAACGATTCGTCTATATTCGACCAGTACGGGAAGTATTGGACTCTTTTTGAGTTTGGCCGTGGAAGTGAGCCTAGAATGTCCAGGACACTCCTGGATGCTGCGGAAAAAGCCGATTTGCCTTTGAAGCAGGTTCTACTGTTGGATGAGAAGAACGCGTCCGAGGTATGGGAGAGACCTTTGGTGCTCGTCCGTCCTGATGGTCACGTCGCTTGGCGTGGGTCAGGGACTCCAGACCCTGAAGATGCTGCTCGAATCATTGCAACCGTGGGTGGGTGGAGCTTGGAAAATCATGCCGACTCGGTGGGAAAGGGGGTAGAGGCTCGTCATCTGCTGGCTTCTGAAAAGGATGCGCGAACTCAAGTTCATGATTATAAGCTGGAAAGAATGGGAGCAATGCAGGCTTAACAAATGTCAAACACGTTTGAAAAGCGCAACTCCGAGTGCAGACCAACTTTACTAAGAAATTCAGTATAAGATGTAAAGAACATTAGTCTTGGTTATTCATCATGTGTCGAGATAGCATCGATTTGGTTCCATATGATTACAACATGCGCATGGTCCTGCTTAGTTGGCCTCTTCCTGGCTGCAGACAGGATTTCAAAAATAAACGGGCAAAGCGTGAGCTTGAGGTAAACGCAACGGGATGAATCAGCTCCTACAGCAATCTTCTAGATGTCGTTGTGATTCGGCGGGCCTGTGTGTAGCATCACGGATTCTCGGAAGCGGTTCATCCTACACTGCTCGGAAGTCCGGGCTCCGAATTTTGAACCCGACAGCCGACGACTAAGTAGACGATATATGTCGTCCCGGCTAAAAGGAATTATAGTATCATCGACTTCGAACCCATTGCTGTACTCTCAAACTGAATCATACGCTCATCTTCCTCTCAAAATGACCCAGACAAAGGTGCGAAGCCCCAACGGGTTAGCGCATGTTGTTCTCCGCACGGCAAATCTCAAGGACATGGTGGATTACTACAAAAACTTCCTCGGTGCTCATGCTACGTACGAGAACGACATGCTCTCTTTCCTCACCTACGACGAGGAGCATCATCGTATAGCGATCGTCGGCGTTCCTGGAACTGGTCCCAAAGCACCTACGAGTGCAGGGCTAGAACACATCGCCTTCAGCTTCGACACACTCGATAGTCTTGCCCTGGCCTACTCGCAACGAAAGGAACTCGGTATATTACCGTTGTACTGTCTCAACCATGGGCCAACAACAAGTATGTACTATGCGGATCCAGATGGCAATCAGATTGAAACACAGGTTGATAACTTCGACACTGTTGAGGAGGCAAACGCGTTCATGATGTCGAAAGAGTTCGCCGAAAATCCAATCGGAACCGATTTTGAGCCTGAAGACCTTATTAAGCGACTAAAGAGTGGAGAGCCTCATGTCAGTATTAAGAAGAGAATTGAAGTTGGACCACGGTCTCTTGCCGATTTCGCTGCTGCGTAGTGGTAGCTGAGATTTGAAGAATTTCTTTCCTGTACCCTACAAGATCAAGGGCGCAATAATTCACAAATTGAATATCTGTAAACCTTACTTGCGCCAGATCGTGAGACCTTTGGAATCATAAGAAACTATTCGCGGCGCTATTTGTCAAGATAGCTCTTTAATGAATGCAGATTGTGGCACATGCATCCGACCAGTAAAGGAACCCCTCGCGCCGGAGTTCATAATCGAGCAGGTGGAAGCTAAACTGGCTACTGATATTCATTACACTCAAGAAGAGTCAGCGTCGCAGAAGTTCGATCTTTGTGAGCCTGACTGAGCATAATATGTCAGGAGTGATTCTAACGAATGTCGTATTGCTCTACTTAAGTACAGCTCTCAAATTACTATGGGGAACTATAGTATAATGATCCTATTGAACGTGTTCTTCGGTGTCGACTCGGGGTCTCAACATGCATGAAAGACTTCTTTGACCACACACTTTCCTACAACCGCTTGGAAGCTGAACCATTCTGCAGCTTCCCTTGTGTTTTGTCTGGTATAGCAAGCGACAAGAGCCAAATTGTAGTGGCAATTAGGATCGCTGTCATCAAAGCCGCAATGTTCGAGACGACGGGTCCTCGATCCATGCTTAGGGCGCACCAAACAGGCCATCCTAGCCCGCAATTCGCCATTCCATAAGTGCAGCATACAATTGCGCCGATAATCCAGCTCTTAAAGCCAACGAGATGTGGCCGCACAAGGTACACAGTTATAGCGCTCATGATTGGGCTTGTCGCGTGGATTGCTGGGAACCAGAGTGGAAACCCAGCAATGTTGATAGGCTGATGGCCATAATAGGTGTACATCCCAAGGGCCATGGCCGGATACTCCAGCAGTAGGTTGGCAGAGAAGGATTTGATCCACAACTTCCACACATCCGGACGCGTCGTTTCCTTCTGTGAAATGATTGTGAAGAACCAGTAGGCTTGTCCGCCCACAAACCATGCGTAGCATGGAGGGACAAAGTATGGGATTGGTCGACCAAAGAACTCGAATGCTATCCAATTGCCTTCTCGGGGGAAGAAGCAAAAACCCATAACATCGACGATGGGCTCGAAAGCCGAGGCGACGGTACCGCCAACTATGAACCAGAAGGGGGTGGGATCGCCCCTTGCAAGAGCCTTGAAAATGACGCCGAGAAAGTAAACGACAGGAACGCATGTCAGCGCCGTGGCGATAAGCTGTTCATTGTGTGGGATAGCTAGATCGGCTGGCGGTCGGCTGGTGGTACCTGGAACGAACATCGTTGCTGTTCTTGCAGGCCAGAAGTTTCGATGATGTCTGTGGGGAAATGCTAGTGAGGACGCCACTATCTTATTATAACATAGATATGTTGTGTTAAGACAAGCTCTGGTTCGTTGGAGCGGTACCGAGAGTAGCCTCCGGAGTGGTGGCCGGAACGGTTCTCCCGGAGCAAACCAGTGTACTTTCCGCGGGCAACCCGACTAGAAACAACATATGATTGGATATCTGTGCGCTATCTTAGGGCTGTATTGCTATCATAGATTGCATTTCTTGGGGCTTGAGCTACCTCTTCCACCAGACGATTTCACGCCCCTGGACATGTTTTCGTCTCCGGAGCAGAATGCGGATTCGATGTAAAATGCAGGGATATAGACCATACAGGACATTCCCTTGAAGATTCCATAATAGCTTGCTGAGATCCGAGATCCGATACCTATGCTGTCTCAGCCCAATCTCCACTTCCGCATAGCTCATTTTACAGAGTCATGTAAATTAGCGTGCTTCGTCATGGTAGATCCCTTAACCCCCTTGGATCCCCTTTAGATCAGCGTTTTGGGGACACGTGATTGGCAGATTGCTGCGGGAGCTAAATTAGCATGGCTCTGGAAGACGGGACGGGGAAGCTCACGCAATTCCCCATACCCCGCATGAAGCTTGCCCGATCGAGCTGCCTCACGATCCCTTTTGGAAATGTTGGTGATCCCGGCGATCTGGGGTCGTGTTCGTCTCTTCCCCATACTTTTGTGGGATTTTTCTTCACTTCGGCTAAACATTTCTGCAATTTTTCCTAATGGCATACTCAGCATCTGCATGTGTTGGTATGGTCGTGACGAGTCTTTTGTTTACCTGGCTCACAACATGTCTTCGCGGTTATGTCCGCTTGTACGTCACACGCTTTCCCGGATCAGACGATCTGTTCTCTCTACTGGCACTGGTAAGCAATGCCCGGGCTCCTTCCAACACATGTTAAAATCGAAGTAGATCTTGTTCACGACGCAAAGCGTAGTATGGGTCATTGCTCTTCTGCATTACGATATGGCCAGTCCTTCCATGTCAGCGACGACTGCAGAGACAACCTCGACCGGAGTAAAGGTAGCTTGAAGCCGCTGCGATTATCAAGGATATGAGAATCTCTTTACTGACTTCACAGATGTTTTTCTTTTGTGAGATCTTATTTGTTCTCAGCACGGGACTCATCAAGGTGTCTTTCATTCTTACCCTTCTGCGCGTCGTCCCAAAACGATTGCAACGCATCAGTTTACTTGTCCTCGTCGCCATTACAGGGATCGTAACGATTGTAGCATTTGCGATCATTCTTAATACATGCAAACCTATAGAATTCTTCTGGACGCAATTCACAATACCGCCTGTCAAAGGTAATTGCGACGGATTTGTTGCGCAAGTCAAGTTTGGTTACGCCCATGGTGCGATCATGTTGTTTTTGGACCTAATGCTCGGGCTGGTTATACCTATTCACCTGCTTTCAAGCCTGCAAATGCCCTCGCGTGTCAAGATATCTGCTGGACTACTTCTTTCATTAGGTTCATTGTAAGCAGTACTCTAAGTTCCAGGGCTCAAATAACTGACCATTCCGACAGTGCCAGTGTAGCGACGGTCTTTCGGATTTACTATAGCTGTAAAACGCGTCCTGAAGACTTCCTATACACCACCAGCATTCCTTTTTGGGGATCCGTGGAAGTCGCCACAAGTCTGGTCTGCACATCTATAGCAACACTTAAGCCACTTATGGGGAAGGGGATTTATTCGCAGCACTCAATCACCTTTGTTCAAGACCTCGATCACGAACTCCAGGGTGTTCCCCGATCAAAACAACCAGGCTCGAACATTGCAAGGAAGGTCATTGTTAATGGCAAAGGGGCCGATCCGAGAGTGAGAAGGAACTCCAGTACAGAAGAAATCATGTGGACTGGCAAGGAAACAAATTCGGAATTTGGGACAAATGAAAGTTTCGACATGTCTGCCGAGCGAAGCCTCAAAACTCCGAACGGTCCATAGTCACATATCTTGGCTGGCCAGAAGATGAACAGAGATGTTCCGTAAAATGTAATGTATTTAAGGTTTTGTTTTCAATCTGTACACGTTGGTCAACGTTCCAAGACCTGAGATTTCTACTTCGACCTGATCACCATCGTGAAGCCAGTTTGGCGGTTGCATGAAAGCTGCCACACCACTCGGCGTTCCTGTCATAATTACTGTGCCAGGTCGCAAAGTTGTACTCTTACTAAGGTGCCGAATCAGAGAGCCTATATCGAACAGCAAGTCGCCGACGCTGGTCTCTTGTCTCACTTCCCCGTTCACACGAGTCTTGAGGCTCAACTCATCGAGACGAGGAACCACAGAAGGCGACACGAGAACTGGACCAATCGGCGCAAAGCCATCGAAAGACTTTGCATAACCATGTTGATTACCGCTCCTTGCGGGCATCTGCCAGTAGCGAGCAGAGGCATCGTTACCACAGGTATAGCCTAGGACATAAGCGAGCGGATCCTCGTCTTCGTTCACATCTTTACAGTCCTTTCCGACCACAACACAAAGCTCTCCTTCATAGTCCATATTCCATCCTTCACTAAGGAATAGTATGTCTTCATCGGGACCATTCAAGGCATCTTCGTTAATTAGCGGTTTCGATTGTTGTTTGGTAGAGTGTGCTCACCGGGAGGTTTGGTGAAGACCGTAGGGAACTCGGGGACTGGAAACCCAGCCTCTGCGATATGCGCTTTGTAATTCAATCCAATGCCATATATCATTGGTGTTGATGGCAGAGGACATAGAATCTAGGGTCAACTTGTCAATCATCGTTGCTTGGAAAGCGCACCGGATTACGAACTTTGGCAATGCGAGCTTGCCCGCCCCTAGAAACCAGGCTCCAGGGCTCGCTCCCTTCATATACCTGTACACTATCACCAACTTTCACGTCGCTCGATGGTGCTTCTCCATAACATATTTTTCCTCCGTCGGTTTCGAACCTCACAAGTCTCTGGAACAGGGACATTGCATGCAGTGTGCTTGTGGATGTGATCGCGGGGTACAAAAGACGAGGTCTTCAAGCAGGGTAATTGAAAGTATACCTAGTTCAAGTGGCTTAGTTGCGGGATGAACACCTCCGCGATATCTACGCATCCGGTGTCCATCAATGTGGCCGAGCCAATCGGAGTGTTGCGTCGATCCAACCCGCCCGCAGCAATGGACATCTTGCACCTACCCTGATAGGATCCGAAGATGGATTTATATCATCCGAGCCTATTGGTAACTATTCCGAGCGTATTGATCAAATGTAAGCACATGAGCTCTCCAGAATTGAATCATACTCTTTTTGTTTTATGCCTAGAGCAAGCAGCAAGACGCACGTACATCGCAATGTCGGAATTTCCAAGCTTGAAGCCTGCATTCACAGCTCAGGTAATTACAAGCTGATGTACCAATCTCTCCAAGACCAGATCACTAACGAAGCTCAGCTCAAATCTGGTGCTGGCTGGGCTGTCGGTAACGTGGCTAAAGGCGATACTGTGCAGGTTGTACCAATCGTTTCGGGAACACTAAGAAGCGAGAAGAGCTATGGTGTCGACATTGATGCTGAATTCCAACACGGAGCTGATACAGTCCGCATTTTGCCCACCAACGATTACATGAATATCAATGTCGATTCGGTCTTCAAAACGAAGAGCGGCTCATATCTTGTGTACAAATATACCGGAATGGTAGCGATTGATGCTGAAGTAATGGCTATCTTTACGATGAGTCCAGACAAGAAAACCACCGCTTTTGGGCGTGCTTGTAAGTCTTCATCGAGCTCTACTCGATGACTAAATCCAATAATAATCTGCCACAGTCACGCAAATCAAATTCGAAGTAAGTAGAATCATGTTCGCCTCTCGGGTTTGTTCTTACACAAGGCCAGACCGGCGATCAAGCCTTGAGACCTCTTGAGCACGGTGTCTTCGTTGGATCTGCTCATTTCGTGGTAGGCGAGAATGGAGAAGTCACCATTGAGACGAAAATTAGCCAGGTCACACACTAGAATAATCGTAATGGAAACCCGTCACCAGAAGATTGTGTTTGTTGAATAGCCCCTGCATGAAATGACTCATTCTGAATCTGCTGTAGTTCAAAAAGGAACTTTGAATGGGTTGTGGTTTCTCGTGCATCGAACGTGAGGACCGACATGATTTCCTAGCGTGTTCATTCAAGGACATGAAATGATACACAAATTCAAATTAATTTGAATTTTTCCACGGATTTGGAGCGGTTTGGATTGTGCCAGGCCAATTTTGTAGTAGACGGAAATCGGAAAGCGGATCTCTTCTTGTCCTGACGGAATCTGCGCCCATACAACCGGCGACTCTTCTGAGTAGTCCGGAGAGGCGTTCCGGCGGCTCTATGATTTGCATGTTGATATAAACTACGAGCTCGTTGAATTGCGTTCATTCCTTAATCGTACTGGCACCCAATCACTTCCCATATCCGCTACAATGGCCGTTGGTGATATTAATTTGCGCAACAAGATCGTTGTTGTTACTGGAGGAGCATCTGGTTTGTGGATGCGTTCTACGGGGAATAACGAGGCTAACCAACTCGATTAGGCATTCATCTCGCGTTTTCTCGGCTAGCTCGTGCGGAGGGAGCAAAGGTCATCATCGCCGACCTCCAGATTGAAGACAACGCGATACAGCTAGATGAGAACATTTTGTTCCATCGCTGCGATGTCAGCAAGTGGTCTGACCTTGACAGCTTGACCAAGATTTCCTTGGATACCTATGGCGACGTGCCTGACATCTATGTCGCAGGGGCTGGTGTATTCGAGCCTGTAAGTGACATTGTTGCTCTTTCACCTTCAGCGTGCTAATGTCATCTCCAACAGAATTGGTCCAATTTCTGGGACGACAAGGAGGACGAAAATTACCAAGCAGTCCAAGTGAACGTCAGCCATCCTATCAAGCTCACACGTTTGGCCATCAGAGCGTTTCAAAAGCATAATAAGAAGGGTGTGGTCCTGATCATGGCATCAATCGCTGGCTATTCCTCGCAATTTCCCGCGCCTTTGTACAGCGCCACCAAACATGCCCTGGTGGGGTTCACAAGGTCAATGCAACCATTGGAGGAGTTGGCAGGTGTCAAAGTGGTCGCCATTTGTCCTGGATTAGTTAAGACTCCGTTGTGGACATCCAACGCAGAAGCTTCGGATCGATTCCAAATGGACGACTCTCTATTTCTCACTGCGGAGAGTGTGGCCCAGGCAGAACTGAAGCTTGTGAAGGAGGGCCAGTATGGAGGCGGCACAGTGTACGAGATTTCCTTGTTTGGGGAACGTGTTGTGCCTGAGTGGAATATTTCACCACCTGGTCACGATTCTCCAGAGCTTTTAAAAGGGGCAGAAGTACCGAAAGAGGCTATGGAGCGTGCCTTAAGACCGATCCTCCAGAGTCTCGAAAGTGACAGAACCTCAGCGTGAGGATAGCGATCCTTGACTGGATTGAACTAGGATAAGAATATAGTCATCAATCTTTTACGATCAAATCTTTCGTGCAGATCGAGATCGAGTAACCATGCCTCCATACTTGCCATCAGGGATCCTAAGTCTATAATACCATATTGTCAAGTAACGAGCCTGCCAGGTGCTCAGGGACGCAAACTAAATTACACGAGAGGATTTAAACAACAAAAGATTCGCGATATCTGCACTTGAAGTCTATTGCTGAACGACTTTTCGATTCCACAACTCTACGAGTCATATTTTAACCTCACTACGTCTAGTTATTGCTAATCTGGTAGAAGGAGCTATCGACTCGCTGTCCTTCTTGTGCCATCATCTCTTCAATCGTCCAGTCTTGATGCACGTGTCCGTCTGGAATATTGCTCGATTGGAATGGTGTTCCATCTTGAAGATGTTTGACAACCGCATCGTACTGATCTAACGCGTAGTGCTCCGCGTCATGTCCGTTCAACCATGCTGGTTGCGGGAGCTTTAGAAACTCCGGATTTTGGGCAACAGCCACCCAATCGGTTTGGTGCCACCTGTGACGAGTCTCCCAGCCCATGCGTTGCGTCAGGCTGGTGCGTTCGTATCTACCAGAATGAATTAGAACTTCTTCCAAGACTTCAAGCGAGGTCAAACTAACCGCAGGCGTTCATAAACCTTGAATATAGTTGGTATATCGCCCTTGCCGACTTTCGTACTCAGAGCCGCAATGCTCGCAGCATCTTCAATCGCCTGTGCACCTCCAGTCCCTGAGGTGGCAAGATGCGGATGCGCAGCGTCTCCTACAAGGGCGACCCTGCCTTTTGGCGATACCCATTGACTGTTAGGATTACGCCATAGTAACTTGTGATCAATGAGTCCATCCTCTGGGATAGATTTCACTATTTGTCGCAGTACAGGATCCCATCCATCGACTACAGCAAGCATGTCCTGGACACTGCCCTTGAGGTGCCAGGATTCTTCAATATCAGATGTGTCCTATGTTTCTTAGCTCGAATTAATTAATTGGTAGAGTCTGATCACTCACTTTGTGTGTTGCAAAGCAAGTACAAGTCCCAAGTTTTACGTTGGTGGTAAGTATCGCATGGATATCCTCCGCAATCCAGATAGCAAATTGATCCTGGTCTGATTGGGCAATATCTTTGGTGAGTTCATGATCATTCAATCTGTCCAGAGGGAACCATGATCTATAGACTGCGAAACCACTTTTGAGCGCCTTGTCTTGCACGCCAGTAACAAAGTGACGGCCCTTGCTGTGGACTCCGTCTGCAACCAGTACAGCGTCAGCGGTATGCTTAACGCCATTGACACTGATACCAGCGGATTCATCAGTCTCGAAATAGTCTGTCACTCGGACTCCAAAATTGAAGTCGACTCCAAGGGATACTGCGTGATCGTACAGCATGTTCTGCAAACGGGTACGGTTTGTGTAGATATTGGGGAAACCGTCATAGTCTTTAGGGAGAGGTTGATTAAGAAGAATCTTTCCATGTTTGTCTTGGATTCGAAGGGCCTCTGGCTGAGCCGACATATTCCAGATCTCGTCCATGAGCGTGGTGTTCCAGCTGGCTATGATGCGGGTTGCATTGGACCCAACCATTATGACATCACCTAATGAACAATCAATTCCCAAGATCTGACGCTCCAAACAAGGAAGACCAAAGATCTCTGACGTACCTTGGCGTTTCAGATCTTTGGATAACTCAAAGACCTTAACAGCATGGCCCAATTTGGCGAGACTGATCGCACAGGCTAAGCCGCCAAAGCCTGCACCAATCACGATAAAGCTCATACTATTCGAAGAAGCCATGGCAATGGGTGCCTTGTAATCCAATAGAAAATACTCATTGTTATACTAGTGCACAGCATGCAGTCACATGTGCACTTCGCATGTGCAGTTCACTGGAGTAGTTGAGCGGAAGCCGGAGCCCGGAAGAGATGTACCAGAAGCCGGACCCCAGAAGAGACCTCCGGAAGCCGGAACGTTGGTTCCGCCAATCAACATGGCAGCTGTACTAGTCGAATTGCCATCACATATTCCAGTCAAAAGTAAACATTTCTGTGAGATGAACGAGGGTTTTCTATTGCTTTGACAATACGAGTATGCTGGGCTGCTGAACTACCACCAAGCTGGCATGGCGAAGTCTCGGTCATCCGCTCATTGCTTTGATCCAAGGTGCAGAATCCTAAGTAAGAAGTTATTAGCTGAACAGCGTGGTATTGGAAGGAGTGATGTCTCACAGCCCAGGACTGATAAGATTGAATCTTTGGTTGATTTGAAGAGCCATCGACAATGACAAATTTGCCGACAAATTCCGTTGTGAGACTTCTGCCGTTGTTGAACTCTGCGTCGATACTGCCAATCAGGACGATTCGGTAGCCCTGTTCAGACCGGGAATAAGCTTCGAGCACTCGGTGCCGACGGCTCGAGATGCCATTCCATGATCTTTGTCGGCCCTCGCGTATGGCTGGTGTTGAACTTGAGCAACAAATGGCAGGAGATGTAGGGAAAGGACTGACCAGCTCTCCCAATCAATTGCCCAGCTATACTGTGCATTTGACCATTTTCACTAAATAGTTCCGCAATCTCCTCTGGTGCTGTTTCGGCTTTAGAGTCAGCCAGAGCGAAGAACTTGAGTACCAGCTGTTGAATGGCGTCAGGGATACCCGCGGCAAAGTCTGGCTTAGTCGGGTCGGACATGATTTGGCGGCTTGGTTCGGTTCGAGTGAAAAGGAACTTCTTGATACATATTTGAGACGAAGTGATCAGTATGTATCTAACCTTGAAATGCTTCGGAACCGAGCCACAGAAAGCCGATGCTTTGCGCGCTCCGGTAGCCAGGGTGCCAGGGTCGAGACACGCTACCCCGGATTCCCTAAAGGGGCCACTAGGCCTAGATAGGTATTCGGCTGACTACGCCATATGCGGGGAGCGTGTGTGCCACGAGTCGTGCGCATGTCAGTGTGCTCCGGTTTGCGGGCCGTGTGAGGGGTACGGCTATTGGGCTCCACACCATACACTTTTGGTATACCTGCAGGCCTAGGTAGGTATAGGGCCCGCTCGGGCCCGTCGTCCAACTTTGCACATGCGCACCGAGCACGAATTGCGGGAAAGCTCAAGACGCTGACGCCCTGGTCCATCGCTCCCCGTCGCATGGCATATCCAGAGCAAAAGTATCCCTGGAACTTGCAAGATGGGTCATAGAGAGGGTCCCAAGTGTCCGCTGGCTTGCAACTATTGTCGCCTCAAGAAAGCAAAATGTGAGCCCCGATCCAAAGTGCGACAAGTACGATGGGTTCTCTCGAGCTGACTGACACGTTGCCGCAGGTGACGGATCTCGACCGTGCAGAAATTGCACCGTGAGCCTATTCGATCAATTTTGTGTGATGGCAACGTTAATGTCAATAGGTTCACAAGGAATCATGTGTTTATGCCTCGCCACCACAACGGGCCCGAAAAAGAGCCCTCGAGAACCAGTCTGTTCTTGACAGAGTTGCCAGAATGGAATCTCTTTTCAACGCGTCTATGGCGGACCGTGTAGTAAACAACGCACCAAACATGAACAGTGGATCCCAGCACCTTGAGAGCAGCATACCAAACCATCAGGTGCTGCAACCGCAATCCGACCAGATGTACATCTCCACTCTTGACTCCGATTTAGCGCAGCACGCGGGTGGTCGCCAACCAAGTCCTCGGCTCAACACTGGTCTATCGACAGCCAGTGACCTCATTGATGAGGCAGTTGATAACGTAGACATGATTCCTGACTTATTACCAACGCCAGCAGCAAGCCACGAGACAGTAGCGGATGGTGGCAACTCCCACGAGGCCGCCAGTGCCATCATGGCCAGTCATGACCCCCCTCGAACCGATCATCCAGACGTCTTCCAGCTCTCAACACCAACTACAAGTGTCGAGGAGAGCGTAGTGTCGCCACAGTTCGTAAGCTAACGCGCGGATGTGTTGCCGACGGATATAGCTAACATGCATTTAGAGCAACGCTGAGCACCACGGTAAATAGTTACCTTTACAATCCCACCCTGGAAATGACTGAAATAAATAGGTCCTGTTTCTTACCTCTCCATCTGTTCAAATCCAGCGTTGGAATGGATCACCCAAGCAGCAAACGCGCCAGAATATGCGAATAGCGCTAGAACTTTCTCCATGAGCACAACAAGGAATTTAAAACTCGAGAAGAAGATTTCTGACGTGCGGATGGTCGAACCAGACTATGCTACCGCTTGTGTATACACAGATGGTAGCGTTTCACCCTTGCTGTTTTTGGTTATTATCTGTCGCTAACTAGTCAACAGCTTACTTTCACCAATCTGTCGAGGCCGCATTCGCACTTGTGGATGAAGCCCAATTTAAAGCAAGACTGGAACAGCACTTCGCTGGCAATTCTAAATGCGACGAGGCAGAATGGTACGCATTACGCAATGCTGTATATGCGTCTGGCTGTAAAGTGCATATGGTGCAGAGCTCGCCCACGAATTCTTTCGAGAGCTCACAAAATTGCTCGTGGAGATACTTTGAGAACGCAATGTCTGTTCATACGGAGCTGATATATATGCGTTCCGGGCTTATGGCGATACAAGCGCTCATGACCATGGTATGTATTGGGCTGTTCTGTTTTGCCACGATTCTAACTCAAATCAGGCCTTTTATACCGAAGGTCTAGGTAACCCGGCACTGGAATATATGCTAATATCAAATGCCGTTAGATTGGCGCAGTCAAAAGGGCTGCACCGCGAGTCGTCAAATATATGGGCCATACCACCGCCAGATTTGAAGTATCGACGGTGGTTGTTTTGGGTCATTTACGCGTATGATAAACACATTGCGTATCGGTCTGGCAGACCTTCCGTATGCTTGAGCTTCCTTCGCCGCTTAGAGATCCAAGCTAACATATATCCAGGCAATCGATGACGACGACATCAGTTGCGAAGTACCCGACGTCAGGGATTACGAAGACCTAGCAAGCGCAGCGTTCGTAATCCGGCTCATCACTCATGGACGTCTCTCCTCACAGATTGCGCGTAATCTTACATCGGTCAAGAGCTCGAGAACACAGCCCGATATTCTAGCTCAGCGGGCGCGAAAACTTGAAGCTGAGCTTAGCGTCTGGTTCGACTCTCTTCCAACGGACTTACGGCCAGGAGTACCATTCAGCCCTGCCACCGCTTCAGGGCCATCTTTGTACCACGCACTCTACCTACACTTTGCATATTATGGCAGCTTAGTCGCTATCCATTCGATATTCGCGTACCCATGGTATTTCTCTACTAGATGGGTGAGCGAGGGCCAAATTGTCAATCAGCAAGTATCAACCAGCACGACGACACTTATCGAGGCATCTCGCCAGATAGTATTGGCTGTCAAGTATATTGACGCTCGCAGACCATGGCCAGCATGGTGAGTGTGCACCTGTCTAGTCGAGAAAACGCCCTGCTAAATCTGACAGGCTTGTCTTTTTCTATCCAGTGGTTGGCTTCATCAACATTTTCATATATATCCTAAAGTTTCCAAACTCTGCGACCGTTACTTCGGACTTGGCACTCATGGATATTGTCGCCGGCCACTTCGGATACCTCGAGTACTACTCCACTTCTCAGCTTTCATTTCCTTTCGTAGGCGAGATGACTAGTATTGCACGCGCCGCCGTGAAGAAGTCAAGAGAAAAGGATAAGCCAGGAGTACCACCTGCGCACGAGCCGAATCTAGGCAACATGCCGAAAAACGTTGACAGTTTTCGCCCCGACTTTATGTCTAGCGAGCCACGGTTTGGATCGCAATCGAGAGGCGAGCGAGCCGATCTCTCCTGGCAATCTTTGATGAGCGAGAATTTTGATTTCACGCAGGGAGGCTGGCCGTCATTTCTACCTTTGATGTCTCAAATCCCGTCAATGACGGCAGATGGCTTCGGTATGGATGAAGTAGACTTTACTGTTCAGTTGTGAAGTCTTGACCTCCGAGCAATGGAAAAATTCCCAGTAGGCTTGATGAACGCATGTCTCGCACGTAAGGGTGTAACTTAATCCGAACTCTATGTTGAATTGTAAGCATGTCCATGCTATTGAAATGTTTCAGGGTTGACCTGAATATGGAATAAAGCCGCAATACTGAATCAATTTTCCCCTAATATTAGACGCCTCCAAAAATTCCTCGTAACACGAAGAACAGCTGAAGAGGCCGGGCGGTTGTGGTTTCAAAAGCTGACTGTAACATCGTATGGACAGACCCCAGGTTGAGGCAATAGCCCATTATATGCGTGCTGGTCTCCATGCGCGCCGTTGGGCTTGATCCTGTCCCTCAATGTCTACATAACCCTCATAAAATGCTAGACTCTGGGGATTCTGAACAGTCGCCCCAACTTTGACAGGTTGGCCTGAGATGATCTTCTTGACTAAGTTTTCTATCTTCTTGCCATTGGCCGTGTAGGGAATGTCCGGAGTCGTGAATATGTACCTAGGCACATGGCGCTTGCTCAGTCGTTGAGCAATCTCGTTCTTCAGCTCGTTGTATAACTTCTTTGTTAACAAATTTGAAGTTTTCATTTGAAGAAACAAGACCAAGTGCTCATCGTCGTCTTGTTTTCGACGTTGTCCGACACACAATGCTTCTTCCACCTGCGGAAAGGTCTGGACCACATTGTAGATTTCTGCGCTGCCAAAACGGACTCCTGCTGGGTTGAGTACGCCGTCAGATCGGCCATGGACGGTCCAACCCCCAGTCGCTGGATTCATCGACACGAAGTCACCCTGAATCCAGACATGCGGCCCAAATTTTTCGAAGTACGTGTCTCTATACTTTGAGTGATCGGTATCCCCCCAAAATAAAATTGGTTGGCTTGGGAATGGCTGCATACAAGCCAGGTCTCCTGGCTCCCCTGTGGTTTTGATCGAGACTGGGTTCGCTTCATCGATACTGAGGACGTCGACAGCCATGCCAAGTGAGGGGCCTTGGATCTCTCCGGAGTAAAGGGGCAACGTCGGGTTGCCAGAAATAAGAGAACAGGCGAGATCCGTGCCGCCGCATGTAGAGTGGAGATGCACATGTTTCGGGAATGCTTCATCGTAAAACCAGGCAGCAACGTTGCCAGTAAGTATGCTTCTGGTTGAAGTTACAGTGCGCAATTGAGATAAATCAACAAGATCTCGCGGTCGGATACCAGAAGCTTTGAGATGCGTCAAGAACTTTGCCGAAGTACCGAAAGTGCTAACCTTGAGTTGGCTTACAAGGCGCAGGAGGACCATTGGATCTGGCATCAAAGGCGAGCCGTCGTACACTACAACTTTGCCACCAAAGGACAAGGAGACCAGAACCATGCTCCACATGATCCAACTTGTTGTCGTGTATTGCAATATGGTGTCGCTAGGCCGAACGTCATAATGCAGGATAGCATCTTTTCTGACTTGCATGAGCAGGCCGCCACCGCTATGTACGATACACTTGGGGAGGCCGCTTGTGCCTGAAGAGTATACAATGAATGCCGGATGATCGAAAGGCACTTGCGCATAGACGAGGGGTCCTTTGGTGGCTCGAGAAAGAAAGTCGTTCCATCGAATCATCCGCAGATCATCTCGGAGGTTCTCATGGCGAGGCGGCAAAACCACGATCGCTTCCACAGTATATGCTGCGCAAAGCTCCTTGGCCCATAGTTCGTTCTGGGCCATCTTGTCTCGATGCTTTCCATTGTAGAGGACTTCCGATTCGCAAATGACGATCTTAGGCCGAATCTGAAGCAGGCGGCTCAAGATGCCTTCGTGACCCATATCAGGAGCGGACGTTGACCATAGAGCTCCCAGACTCAGAGTGGCTAAACAGCTTGCAATGGCCTCCTGGCTGTTGGAGATGACAGCCGCCACGCGGTCCCCGACGGTTACCCCCGAAGCAGCCAGCGCACTTGCAATTGTCTGCACCTGCGCTGCCAATTCGTCCCATGACACATCGCGCACATCTTTGCCACCCTCCGTGCAGACATGCAGCAGAGTCTGTCCGCTTTTGAAGTTCTGGAAGATATTCTCGGTAAAGTTGAGCTTTGCTGTGGGGAAGAATCGCGGTCTGGGAAACAGAGGGAAGTTTTTGCCCTGGCGATTGTTAGCTTGAGTAGATCGATGCACATGTGAGGCTGATGGGTACAAAGCGAAGTTATTTGACCCTGTAGTGCAGCACACGCGATTCTTTGCAACTAACCTTTTCCGTAAACACCTTGCCGGGACCTTCGCATGACTTGATAGCGAGAAATTCGAACAGAAGTAGCCAAAATTGCCCAGCTGATTCCGGGCTGGTTGACCAATCATGCAAGTCTTTGTATGATTTCAAGGAGCAGCCATATCGAAGATTAGCCCGTCGAATAAATCTTTTCAAGTTCCTTCCATTATCAGGCGATGGAGTCCACAGCAACCGAGGGTTATTCGGGACATCGATTGAGGTTGGAGGGTTTGCCATTTTGACGAAACGTACTGCGAGGAGAATTTCGCTGCTTAATTGGCTAGTAAAGTATCCAGCAACTGGCCTCGTTTTCAGATATGGGCCATAATCTAGAGTGGGTCGGGGAAGAGCCATCCATTCGCTCGGAAACCGGAACAAGAAGTCGTTTGGCTATTCCAGAAGCATCACGTGCGATGTCTTCCGAAATGTATCCGCTGAGGGCATTGTTCTAGAAAATCTTTAGTCGGGGAAGGAGGCCGGAATAATTTATGGCTGCCTGCCTCCGGGGCGAGCCCGTAATGATAGGGCGAACAAGTTCGCACCGAATACGGCATTGACGTCAGGCCAGCGTACCTAGCTTTTACAGTTTTGGACAGTTGAGCCCACGGTCTTATGGAAGTTGGGTATGATTTCATGCTTGCTATGCGATGGTGTACGATAGAGTTCCTTTTCGGCGCATCACAAAAGAAACCCTCCCAGTTTGACCTTCAGGACACGATGTGACGGGTAGTTAGAGAGCAAATTAACCGTTTCTGCGACATGCGGGGTATGCATTCATAGTCTAAATTTATTTCTCCAATCTCATTGACTTTTCAACATCCTCCACTCCGCCTGTCATATTCGCAACTTTGGTCGCCATATCCACCGGGAACGAAAAGTGTTCATGGATGTACTTCCACACCCCATCTATCTTTCTCACCAACGAGGTGGTTCTAAATGTGAAATCAAACGCATTGCCATCGGCTGCGGTGCCCCAGTAACGCTGCACTGCGGTGACATAGCCGAATGTCTCAGTGACGGCAACCACCTCGATGTCTTTGAAGGCGATCTGAGCATCAGAAAGATAAGGCGTAATCTTATCATAATGAGATCGAAATCCTGGTCGCTGAATAGTACCCATGAGATCAAAGTACATAGCCTCATCCAGGTCGTAGAATCGCTTCCCAGCGTCTGGGTCATCCTTGCATAGTTTATTGCAGAAGTATGCGAACTCCTTGTAATGTTCCAATATTTCCGCTTCGATTCCACTCAGACTGGGATCGTGATGCTGCAGCAAAATTAGCGAGCTATTGGCATCATTCAGGGTTGACTTGCCCGACTTGGTTCGCTTGGAAATTCCTTTGACAGGTCGGAAACCGTTGTCAGAGAGGTCTAAAATCATATAAGTTCATTGAAACGTCCGTATACAGTGATAGATATGACTTACTTCATCTTTCCAAGGCGTCATGACTGCAAGTTTGCTTAATTACGGCTCGTTATGGCTACACAATTCTTCCTGGGCGCTATTTGATTGTGAAGAGTTCTTGATCTGAGCTTAATGATATGCATATCCTACCGGAATCCTCAAACCCTTCCGTGTCCCCATACCTTGTCTCTCCGGTATTTCCCCGGCACCCTCCGGCCAGTCCATCCGGAGTTCCAATCACACCGGGTAGGTTCACGCGTTCACGGACGACAAAGCCGTACCCGGAAGGTTCTTCGAACATGTGGGAGCATGGTTTTTGCTATGTTATTTTGCATGAATCATACACCCTGGTGGGCAATGACTATGTTCGTCATTCTCGTCGACAAATAGGGCAGCCCATCAGTCGCAGTCCATTGGTCTTGAAGGGTCTAGATGAGATTTAAAAAGATGAACTCATTGATATCGCATTGAGCGATCTCAAATTTCAAGTTTGGCACTCCAATTTGCATATCGAATTCCTAAGAAAGCAAGACAGTGACATAGGAAAGGCATGATTTGAGGCGAGGAGAATCTGAGCTCCTTGACTTTTCAACTTAGTGTATTATGATGAGTACGTGTTCTCCCCCCGGACTGCGGGAGACGGGCGGGAGAAGGGCTGGCCCTCTATCTCGGTGAACTGAACGTGTCTCACAACAAGAGAACTCTCAATATCCCGTATCGACCTTCCAATCTTTTGTATCTAAAACTACGCTAAACTTGAACTGATTAACAGCATGAGCACATGAGCCGAAAGAAAAACTATCCTATCGTCGATGCTGCTTTCCAAGCCGAGCCGAATTGTTCACAAAGTATCAGAAGCTTTCCTGAACATATCCCGCCGTTTTTATGGCTCTCTTCCCGCCGAGAATAGTGCTTGAGGCACTATCCACAACCAATCGCTTAGACTGGACCTGGCTGCATATAGCTGGGTATATGAGCATGGCAATCCCCGATCACCCCAAGCCAATTCAGTGGCAAGTGATAAACGAGAATCACCGCCGCAGCACAAAATCCGATGACTGCGAACGATCGAATTGGACCATGGAGGCGTTCTGGCCAATTCCAATAACCCTTCTCAATGGGAGATAAGCCATCAGGATCATCGAATGCTTTCAGTCTCATTGCCGTGAACAAACATCCTAGATTTGCGACGAAAATAGACTCGTAGATCGGGAACTGATAAACTTTCCCCGCAAACAGTGTCAATGGACCGTAAGTCTTGGAATAGCCATAGCCTTGTGTGAGTCGAATCGCACCGTTTTCGATGATGAAATCAAGAATGAATTCGATAATCCATACGATGGTCAATACTCCGGCATTGGTCAGACTTGGAAAACGACCTCGAATCCTTCGAGCCATGTGATGACCGATAATACCGAATCCCGCACAGAAGTACACGTACATTGGAGGGCCCCAGAGCAAGGATTCCGCGTATCGACTGGATGAAAGGTGATTGTGGAAAGGCAGGAATTTAGCCCAGACGCCCAGGTTGATGCTGTGGGAGTTCCACATGAAGATGTACTGCTGGCAATTGAGGAAGCCATCTGCAAAAACAGCGACTAAGCCAGCATACACGTGCCTGCCATCTAGCGATAGGTAGCCAACTTCATCGGTGGCCTTGAAATGACGGAGCCATGGGAAACGGGGGATGAGGAGGCAGAACCAAAGATGGGCAACAAGCACGCCTACGCTAAGTGCTTCAAAAATGCGCAGGCAGACAAGGCGCCAGGTTGGGTACTCATCTGGGCCAAGGATTGGTGCTGGACGAAACTCGGTCGAAGAAGTGACCCATCGAATGAATGCTTGTATGCATATTACGGTCCAAACAAATCCGAAGGCAGCGAAGGCGGATGCGGTGCCTTCACTTCTTGAACGCTGATCTTCACGAGTAGTACCTCCTAGCAGTGGCTCCGACTCGTTTGCGTAACGACGCTGGGCTTTGGTTGGAAGAGTAGTCGGATGCGACATTGTCGAAATTTTGTGCGATGGTTCCTCTCAATAAATCTTGAGTAAGCAGTTACACCTGGCCTCGTTTGCGAGGAGTCATGTCTTGTTTATATAGGCACAGGTGGCCATCTTCAGGCTTGAGGTTTCATTAGCGAGGAGTCAACGCCATATCCGCTCCGGAGAAGCACTAGAGTAGATTGATCGATGATCTCATAAAATCTAAGCAATAAGCCCCGGACCTATGCGAGCTACACAACCGACTGGAGGATTGCTATTGAGGCATGTCTGCTTCCGAGTTCCGTGTCGATCACCTTAACTCCTCTAATCCAACCTTTCGGAACCACGGTGAAGGTCGCCAATAGGGAAACACCAAATGAGCGATGCAAATCAGAAACCTAGGGCTTCGAATTGCAGTTGCGAATGTTTGTCCTTATTCTACTGATACCTCCCTTGTGGCACAATAGGCCTCTCTGTCTAGGGTCAGCGAGAGTACCCATCGCAATGTTTTGAAAATCACATTTCGTTCTTACTTGCTGGAGCAAGCATTGCACCATTCACAGCTTCCTTGGAACGTCGTAGGAATCCCTGAAGAGTAACTCGTCGAACGGAACCCGGAACGTCGTCGCGGGTGTTCCTCCGCGACCCCGCAAACATGTACACATTTGGAAAACGTAGTTCTAGTGCACATGGTTCTGGCTTTTTAGACATGGGGTTTTAGGAATACTCAAAAGACAACTGCTCATCTTTAGGATCGGTGCATGCTCAGCTAGCTCACAGAAATGTTGTCAATCCCAGTATTCACCGTGAGCACGTGCTTGCTCCTCGTCATTGTTAGTATTATCCATACCACAACGCGATGGACGTCGAAAAGGCTTCCACCTGGTAAGAGAACCGAAGGGTACGAACGATTATAGTAACTGAATTACCACTGAAAGGCCCTCCAACTCTCCCAGTGCTTGGAAATCTTCATCAATTTCCGAGGGACAATTTCCACCATGGCTTTGCCCGTTTGGCTGAAAAACGTAAATATCTCGAAACTGGTATCGAATCTGCTGCGCTAAGATACTTTCAGATGGCCCTCTTGTCTGCATGAAAACCGGGTCCCAGAACATGATGTTCATCAACGATCCAAGTGTGGTTAAAGATTTAATCGAGAAGCGTGGCTCCCTTTATGCTGCGCGGCCAGACTGGTACATTCGAAACTTCAATGGAAACATGAATATCGCGTTTCGAGAGTAAGATTCTGCCTTGATGACTTACCATTCCATGTTTTCGATATGCTGACTGAAGTGCACTATTAGTAATGACGATGTTTGGCGAAAAATGAGAAAGATGTATCACGTACGCCTAAATATTAGCGTCACAAACACATACATCCCTTATCAAGTAAGTGAAAAGGATCGAGAGAATTCGCATGGCTAATATGGACTTAGACACTTGATAGTCTGCAGCTATTGAATGATATGGTCGATTCACCGGAGAAGTTTTCAAACCATCTTCAACGATATACAACCAGTATTGCTTCGACAGTTTTGTACGGATGGAGAACGCCAAGCATCGATACAGGCTATGTAAAAGACTTGATCTCGGTAATGCGGTTGTCCACTCTCTTTGAGATGATTTGGTCTAATCATAGTCTAGTGGATGGATAGAACTTCGGAAGTCGCGAATCTCCAACTAGTAGACTTCTACCACTTTCTACGGCCCCTCTACCACTGGATGCCTGACTGGATGAGTACATACAAACAGAAACTTGCTTTCCTTAGGAATCTGGAGAACAGGCTATTCTTCTCTCTCCTAGATGATGCCAAAACGAAGCTCAATTCTGGAAGAGTGTATCCAAGTAATGATTTCACAATTGACTTCTGATCGGGTAATGCTGATAAATTGAAGGTTTCATTCGAGACATGTTGCTCAGCAAAGATTCCGATCGGCTATCAGAGCTTGAAATAGCACATCAAGCCGCTCACGGTTTCGGCGCCGGCAGGTACGTACTACATGGAGCAATGGCGAGAGAATCGTTACTGACTAGCGATAGCGATACGCAATGGAATACGTTGCTGGGCTTTATCAAGGTAAGCATAAGCGCATTCCATGTAGCGATTGGCCCTAATTTATTGCAGGCAATGATATTGTATCCCGAGACTCAAGCGGCAGCCCAAGAAGAATTGGACCGGGTCATTGGAAGTGACAGGCTACCGACATGGGAAGATCGATCCCAGTTACCATATATCAGGGCAGTAGTGGAGGAAAGTTTACGATGTGAGCACCCTATCATTCGATACTTACACAATGAGTTTTGATGTTGTGATAGGGATGCCAACAACCTTGAGTGCTGCAGTACCGCATTCGAATTCTAGGGACGATGAATACAAGGGTTACCACATTCCAAAAGGCTCAACCATGATGCTTAATGTATGTACCGCAGTTCGAGATACGCCGAATAACTTAAGGAGTGAATGTATCTGACTTGCTTAATAGGTCTGGACCCTCAACAACTCACTCTCAATCGCCAAAGAAAACCCTCGAGTTTTTGACCCAACCAGGCATACGGCTTCCGCGACTTCAAACGAACAGTATGGTATAGATGCCGATTCCAACAAAAGAGCCCATTTTACCTTTGGAGCTGGTAGGAGAGTGTGTCCTGGATATCATGTTGCAGAACGAGGCCTCTTCATTGCTGTCTCACGACTTTTGTGGGCATTCAAATTCGAACGGACTTGCGACGAGCTTGGAAACATGATACCGATCGAGCAGGATGCGACTACTCCTGGACTCATCGTTCGACCTATTGAGTACCCGTAGGAATCCACTCCCATTCTCACGTAAAATTACTGACCGCTTCAGTTGTACGATTAGTCCAAGGAACGACAAAATGGTCGCGCATATTCGAGCCGAGTGGAAAAAGGCGCAAGCTATGTTGGACTCAGAAGGCAACTACTCCGAGGAGCAGTTTGCGAAGATATTCGAAAAAGTCAAGAAATAAGTACGTCTATGGGAGGACTTTCAATGCAAGTGAGGTCGGATTTCAGGTTGCTTGACAGCTCGAGCTAGAAATATCGGGTGTGAAATGAGACCTGCAATGTACTGCACAATGTCTTGTTTTTCATGTATCATAAAGAAGCTGCTATTGTTACAGGAGATAATAAGATACACACACACTTTTGAGATGACATCCCGAATTTCCGCTCACAAGAACGATACCGCACGTCATCTTTTCAAAGTGCTCGCTGTTCGACAGGCGAGACACCAAGTGGAGACTGTTGCATTGTAAGCTCCATGGATTTTTTAGTGCCTCCATCGGGGTAGAGCATGATAAGATTACCTATTTCTGGTAGGAGGAACATGGTTAATATAACGGGATGAAATGGTGTAGCCGCTGCTGGCAACAGCTCATACCAAAGACGTATCCACACCAAGGTATTTCCAAGACGCAAGTTATCACAACAGACTCCACTTCGTGTGCAAAATACATGTACATCATAGTTTGACTGTTGTGCTTTTGTTCTTTTCAAGCATGTCCGGTTCAAAATTCTTCAACGTAGCGTCAAGCCAAATGCGCTAATGTCCTCCAAATAAGAAGTGACCAACTTTGCACACCGAGCAACAGTTGCTCCATCCATCACCCGATGATCGGCACTCCAATTGAAAGATACCTTTTCTCGAACCCGAATATGCTCATTGCCGGCGGCATCCACCCACACTGATGGCACCCGTTCCGACTTCCCAATGGCTAGAATTCCCGCCATGGGCGGTAGGATGACAGGCCCAACTGTGTGTCCTCCTAGGCTACCTATATTACTGACGACAAATGACGCACCCTGGAAGTCGTCGGGTGTTAATTTGCTGTTCCGTGCTAGGGTGCTCAGCCGGTCGATTTCATCGGCGAGAGAGAGGATTGAATGTTTCTCAACATTTTTGATAACGGGAACCAAGAGTCCGCTGGGAGTATCAATCGCAATGCCGAAGTTATGCGACGCCATCCAAGTAAGTTCAGGTTGTGCTGCTGGAGATTCCACGTTCAGGTTCGCGTTCATGTTTGGAAACTTCAAGAACGCTTGCGAGAGAACTTTCAATATGATCGGTAGAGCTTTTAGCCTTTTGTGGTGCTCGGGGCCCTCTTTAGCAATATTTTCCCATGGTGGTTCATTTTTATAGTTGTTTCTCAATGATGTTATTTCCGTGACATCGACCATGTGTGTGTAATAAAGGTGGGGGATGCCTGAGGCTCGAGTCATTGATTTGAACATCTGTAGCTGAGATGGGCTGAGTTTCTTTCGCTCGTCTTGACGATCAGTTTGGCGCGGGGACTGGTCTTCGTAAACATGGCCTGCTTTAGGTGGGTGAACAGCTGCTATGTGTTTTTGGATGTCTTCCTTAAGCAGGCGTCCTCCTTTGCCCGTCGGCGTGATTTTAGCCATATCTAAATTATGCCGCTTAAGCATCAGCCTGACAGATGGCAACATGCCATGGGAACCTTTAGCTTCTAGCGATCTTGACTGGTCTATAGTTGCCGAGACTAAGGAGGTAGTATTCGACGTGATATTGTCAACTGGGGGGCAACTATTTTTTGAGTCCAATGGTTGTGATACCTCTTGCTCGCTGTAAGATCTCTCCATATCGGACGTGGTATCCAAATCGGCAGTCTCGTCTACATCAATTTCTATCAGGGGCTAGGTTTCAATCAGCCGCAGTTCTTTCGTTCGATGAAGTTTACATACTGATCCAACCTTAGCCATATCATCCACATCATAGTGAAGTTTATGGACGACGCCATCAAAAGGAGACGTAATCTACAGGCCACAACAGTTACTACGTTTCGAGTTACCCAGGTAGTCTTCATTACCTCTACTGATGCTTTATCGGATTGGGCTTCGCATATTCGTTCGAATTGTTGGACGTGGTCTCCGGGTTTCACAAACCAAGAGATAATTTGACACTCCACGATCCCTGTTATAAATGAGTTTGCTTGCAATCGCGCGCACCGAACAATGAACAAACCTTCACCAATATCTGCTAAAAGGTAGGGTTTGAGGATTGCAAGGGGCGAAGTCCCGCCGAAAGCACGTTTTTGGATAGCATCATTCCGTTGTTGGTTTGCGGCCGGGCATGGTCGACGAATCATAAATATGAAGCAGCGATGCCGCCCTCGCAGAACCCGTTGCATCTCTAAAAGTGAGGAAGTAATTCAGCTTGCAGACTGGATATTGATTTTGAGACCTGTGTGACTGTGGACCATTTACCTCAAATTCGGACATTTTACCTCAAGCACAGAGAAGCGATTCTCCCCGGCATGCGGCTACCATCGGGTGTCTTACTTTTTGTCTCTTGATTCCGAACACATTCACTATCGGAGCCCGGACAAATCAGATCCGGCCAATCATCGTCATGATCAATCTCGGTTCAAATCATCGCATTCAAGTGCTAGGAAACATTCAAAATTTCACAAGGTCCTTACTGTGACTCTTTAGCGATACCACATATAGTCATCAAAATTCTGCAATTGCAGTAGTTATGTATCCAGAAATGCGCAAATTCGCTTGGCGATTCATTTCGCGACCCCCAATACTTCCAGCAACAAAGTATAAATATGACTTCGCAAGCCGCCAATATTTATCATCCCTCGCCATAGACTCGAAAAGAGCTAGCGACGCAGATATGTGAGTTTACTGCAACACGCAAAAGGATACTGTTTTGACCTAGCAATACATCAGCTCCGTAGGGGGCTTTCCCGGAGCCGCGCAAAGTCCTCTGGTACCAACCATGCAATGGATAGAGCCTGGAAAGATACCTCGAATCCCCACATTTCAAATCATGAACAACAGGAGCTCTACCAATGGGTTCGAGGAGATTATTCGGGAAGTCACGCCTGATGCGGTGCTTCACTGGTACAAGAATATGTTAATTCGTACGTTTATGTGTTGGTCTCATCTATTTCTTCTCCTCGCTGAATAGGGACGTATAGTCAAGACAATGGATAGTATCATGTATGACGCGCAGAGACATGGCCGTCTCAGCTTCTATATGGTAAGGAGTTTGTTTAAGGAACGGGCGAGAAATCAAAGCTGATTCTGATCTTGCAGCCCTCGGCAGGGGAAGAAGCCATCATGATAGGCTCTTCAGCGGCTTTGGAAGCTCAAGATGTTATAACTTGTCAATACCGTGAACATGGGGTATTCCTGCAACGCGGATTTGAACTCAAAGACTTTATGAGCCAAATGACATCGAATTGCAATGATCCTGGAAAAGGAAGAAATATGCCGGTCCACTACAGTGGCAGGAACAAAGTCGGAGTGGTAAGTATTCGGTCTACAACTATGTCGGATTCCTTTGGAGGACTGACGCACATTAGCATGCAGTTGCATCTACACTCGGTACACAAATCCCACATGCCGCCGGGGCTGCATACGCACTAAAAATGGAGGGTTTACAGTATCCCGAAAAGACGCCTCGTGTGGCGGCTGCATATTTCGGCGAAGGCGCTGCCAGCGAAGGCGACTTTCACGGAGCACTGAATTTTGCTGCAACTAGAGGTTGCCCAGTCATATTTATATGCCGTAATAACGGATTCGCAATCTCAACTCCAGCGACACAGCAATACCGTGGTGATGGTATTGCTAGCAGAGGCCAGGGCTATGGAATTGATACCCTACGAGTTGATGGCACAGACATATTCGCAGTGTATGCAGCTACCAAGGAAGCCCGTAGGCGAGCTTTGTTGCATGGTGGGCAACCGGTCCTTCTCGAGTTTATGAGCTACCGGCTATCACATCACAGTACGAGCGACGATAGTTTTGCTTATCGAACACGGGAGGAAGTAAAGCTATGGAGTTCTGATGACCGAGATCCAATCGGTCGTCTTCGTACATGGCTTGAGAACCATGATTTATGGTCCGCATCTCAGGAGCAAGAGGCTAAGCAAACGATTCGTAAAGACGTGATCCGAGAATTAACAGAGGCTGAAAAAGAGAAGAAACCAGAGCTGATATCTATATTTTCGGATGTATACGCTGAACTGACCGAGGAGATGAAGGCACAGAAAGAAGAACTCAGAAGATTGATGCTAAAGTATCCTGAAGAATACGACTTTAATCAACATGTTGGCGGCATTGAAGGATTGTAGAGTAGTCAAAGTATCTTGAGCTTAATCCACACGATTTCGAATATCTATGACTGGAGAATCGTTGCAAGGTCTGGAGAACAACACCATATCCAAGGCACACTTCCGTATGTTTTGAGGCAACTTGGACGAAAAACGTCTACATATGAACTGAATACCTACACAAACCCTGTGCCATTGCACAGGATGATGGCCGTAGTGGAACTCTGGGTAACTAGGAGGTCCGAGCCAGCCTTCTCATTTCATTTGGGAAAAAAGGGTAGCTTTTAAGAGCAGTATAAGGCAAGAACGTAAGGAAGGCAGGCGGGCATCTTTTTCATCACATTCAGTTATTTTGCGAATTATCAACAGCCTGCTAGTTGAATGTAAAGCCAGCCCTAGAGCACTAACTTAGCCTCCTATCTCTACGTGAGATACTGCCTCCTTTGCAAACCGCACCAACACACGTACGGAAGGGAATGATCTGCTATCACTCCCTGCACACACAAAGGATTGCTTTTATTCTTGCACTACATCAACCCTCAACAAGCTCCAAGATAGCATCATATATTCCTAAGAAGGTATTAGCTTGCAAGAACACATACAGCGTATCCGTGAGAAGAAGCACTCACGAACAACATCTGGAAAGATGTATTTCTCGTACGCCAATCCTGTATGCGTGGTCCATCCTGCTATCCGTTTTATAGGTGCGTGGAGATGATACAGGCAAGCTTCCTGCACTGTAGCAGCAACTTCGGCACCAACACCAAAATTAACCATGCTTTCATGAACAATCATTGCCCGTCCTGTTTTAGATACACTATTGATTACGGTTTCTCTATCCCAGGGGTATATCGTTCGCAAGTCAATTAGCTCAACCTTTAAACCCGGGACTTGCTTCTCTGCGTGACCAATGGCAGCAGAACACAAGTACAGCGGTTTTCCATAGGAAATTATTGTGAGATCAGTGCCTGACTTGACAACCTCTGCTTTACTTAGAGGGAGAGTATAGTACTCATCTGGAACTTGTTCAGCAGCAGCGCGATAAAGGATCTTTGGTTCCATAAATATGACTGGGTCTTTTGAGTGAAGAATGGCCGAGAGAAGGAGACCCTTGGCCTGTGAGGGCGATCGTGGGACAACGACCCGAAATCCTGGAATATGGCAAAGAAGAGCCTCAGGCGATTGCGTGTGGTATCTAAACAAGGTTAGTCAAAATCGTCAATGCACAGCGTGACATACAGAGCGCCGTGACCCACTCCACCACACGGCATGCGGATGACGAGACCCCCGACATTACCACCCGTAGCTCCCTCGCGATATCTAAACTTTGCAGCCTCATTCACAATCTGATCAAATGCTGGAAAGAGATAATCCGCAAATTGTATTTCCACGACTGGCTTCATACCTTCAGCGGCAGCTCCGATAGCAGCGCCAACTAATCCCTGCTCTGACAAGGGGGTGTTAAAGACTCGATCGTTCCCAAACTGCTCTTGGAGCCCCGAAGTACATCGGAAAACACCACCAAAAGCTACATCCTCGCCAAAGCATAGAACCTTATCTGAGCTTTGGAGTGCTGTGCGGAGTGCGGAATTGACAGCCTGAAAGAGGTTAAGACGGGTCGACTGCTGCGTGATAGAAGGGCCAAGCGTATTTGGCAACGTCTCGGGACGATGATGTAACAGCGGTGTCGTGGAAAAGTCAATCGGGACGTTCAGTCGGCGAGTAGTGGATGTAACGTTCGAAGAAGCATATGCGCGCGTTTGAGATGATTGCATCACACGTTGGTTCAGCTTATGGAGGATTGTTCGTGAAGTCATCTTCTTGTTGTATCAACCGCCGGGAATGTATGCATCAGGCAAGGAAATTGAGAGGAAACGAGTACATCGAAGAACCTTTGCTGGGTCGCGGCTGATGAGATATTCGACAGCCGGATGGGCTGGTGAGCCAGCTTCCGAGAATGCCGTAAGTGAAAACATACGGCCTCGAAGGGCCATGAATAAGCTTCGATGGCTGGAGTGGCGGATATATGCATATCAACGCACAGTCTTCTTGTTTTGCCAAGCGGTATACTCCCCAGCTATCCCAGGATCCACTGTGTATGGCACTCCCTCAGTTATTAACATAGGTATGTGATGTGCGTTCAATGGCAACCTCAGGATCACGGCAGCGTCGTTCCCGAATGTCGTTAAGAGCATTTTCATTGCACTTGAAAAACAGGATTCTGATTTGTCGGTAGCCGGAATACAAGAATATTGCACTGCATACGCATCTATCATTTCCATCACACTATTGAATACATTAGCTAGCAAGCTGAGCACTTGTCCGAAACTCGGTGAGAGAGAACATGAAATTTTGATAACTTTTTTCACTATTGCTGGCTGCCCTATGATCGTTCGATCCCACGAAATCGGAGAAGCCAATCACAGGACGTGTGAAGCACACTAGCACAAAAGAGCGATGTACCCTGTCCGGAACCCGGTGCAAGACCCAATGTCCGACCAGTCCCGGTCATTCCCATTGGCTGTCGACATCCTCGGGAGGGCCGGCCGTGTGCCAAGAAAAAACCCCGCGCCAACCGACTGCAGGCACCGTTCCTGCCCTGAATGTTCGTAATCAATCTCATCCACTTTTAATCAATCATTCACTTCCTGTTCTAGCCACAAGGCCTGCCATGACGCCTATGACCTCTCAAGCCTTCTTTGAAGATCTGGGTTTTTGTGAGATCCAAGACGTTATACTTGAGATCACCTCACAGAGGGAGCCAACCCAAGCTGAAGATGTAACAGGAGGTCATGATACTTGCGATGGGGATAATCTAGACCCGTCGAGCTGTTACCTCTCATTTAATCAACCGAAGAAGCTCAGAGAGAGACTAATTCGAATATTCTTCCAGCACGTTAACCCCTTGTGCCCAATAATTATCGAATCCGACTTCTTTGAATTGTACACAGATCATGGTGGAGGTCGTAAATTCTTCCAAAAGTTCTCAAGTGGAGTTTTTGCGGCCATGATGTTCACTGCCACTTTGGTAAATCTTTATCCTGTGAAAAGAGGCATTCACTAATCAAGCTACTCGTTTTCAGCACATAAAGGAAGAAGAGCTTTTGTTGCAAACACCATTCAGCTCAGTGACGCAGGCACAAGCCGAGTACTACCAAATTGCTAGAGTTTGTCCCCATTATCATTCAGCGTTGAGCCAAAGCTAACTTCTGCTGTAGGCAGCCTATCGAGCAGAGTCGATCAGGTGCAACGATGGCTCGGCCAATGCTGATCTTTGTCGAATAGCCCTGCTGCTCTCTTATTGGTGTCCACAAGACTCTGATGCTCAAATAAACAGCTACTGGGTCGATAGGGCGATATACCATGACACCGCTATCATCTCAAGCAAGCCGTCGAGATCAGCGGCATCGTGGAGTCATGGTCTCAAGATCCTTTATTGGGCATGCATAGTTCGTAATACTCTAGTTTCAATTGCTCTGCGACGACTCGCGCGGTTGCATGAGATAAAGACCGAATTGTTGTCTCCTGACGAGCTATACGCGAGCTTTAGGTTACAAGCATGGGATCCACGGTTTTCAGACTCCGAATCTCAAGTTCGAGGGTTTATTTGGACATGCAAAATCTGCAAGATCCTTAACTCGGCGTTGGCTCATATTCGCCGGCAAATGGCTCTCGAGAACCGCAGATCAATCCCCAACTTCGGCTCCATGGACGAATTGGGTCCGGATGAGCTATCCCCCGCCGCTTCTTTCAGCATACAGTCGCTGCATCTTTTGACCCTTCGGGAATGTGAAGAAAAGCTGAAAAGATTGTACACAGAATACGCCGAAGAACCACCAGAGACTGCATGCCACTCAGCGCTATCCACGTCCAACACAGGAGGCTCCAGAAACTATGCCCTGCTACATATGAATCGAATTATCACATAGTGAGTTTAGAAGAACCTTTCTTAACTTCACATTATTTGAAAGGCTGACTTGAATTTCCCACAGCTCGAGTATCGTTACACTTTATAGCCTGTTTTTCGCAGTGGCGTCCGAGGCAGGGGCTGCGTCTATGAAGCGTATAGTTCTGCTCAAGATGGAACACTACTCGGAAAGGGTTGCTTCGCACACAAATCTAGTTCTTCGAACGCTTGATGAATCACACATACCAATATCAATGTACGTCGCTAATGCCATACCTCTAGACCGTAAGCATGAATCATCGCCGCTGACTTCTTGTGCAGGTTAGCATGGGTCATACTACCAGCAACATTAGGACTCGTTCAGGGCCAGAAAGACGATTCTTGGTGCCAAAGCTTTAGCACGAGCTTTTTGCCTTTGGCAAACTTGCTCGCGCCTCGTTCCAGCGGCGCAAGATCTGTACAAGGCTTGTTTGAAAACGTTGGTATTATGACCATTTCTGCAAGAGAAAGTCACAGAAGAAGTGGTTGGCAGGAGAATAAGACGAGTGCTGGTAACGACAGCATGAATACTACGATCCAAGTCTTGTGCAAGGCTTTACGACTTCTCGACCTTGACTTGTCGAATGGTAGTCCACCGCGGGCGGGATTGTAGGGTGTTTTTTCTACTGTGGTTTGTTTTTTTCTAGCTCGTTTGGTATAGGGACTTTCCCGAGTGGTTACGCATCCACCATTAACCTAGTAACGTATTTGAGGCTGAACCATTCGGGATCTCTCATAGCCTGTCCTGCGGCGCCTGGTGTCTGTTCTTACAGTGGGCGTACATATCATAGAATAGTTCGGCGGCATAGCCTGATGTATTTATATGGAAGCTAATCGAAGCTATTTCATCTATCTTTTGCTCTCAGAGTTATAGATAGGGCAGCCCAGGCAACAGCCGAAACTTGACGTGCGTAGCTGCTGTGCCAGCTCCACTAGGGTTTGTTCTCCCGCCCCGTTCGTTCGTATGCTGGTTGACGCCTCATTCTCTAGGTTTCATTGACTGCACGTGTCTCAATGGCTGCAACATCCTTTCGCCGGCGACCAAGAATTCGCAATCGTCCAAGTCGTACCCAGGTAACGCTTGAAAGGTATTCATCGGTTGCTGGACCTAATAGTGCGAGAATGGCGACTGGAATCAGATAAGTAGCTGCAATCTGCATGACAAAGTGCCAGGTCTCTGTAATTGCCCTGAGGCCCCCTAGCTGAGCCTCTTGTATAACATTCAAATTAACTCCAGGAACCTCGAGTAGAGCTGCAGGGGATGCACCACTTTGCACGGCCAGTAACGCTTGGAACAGAGCGGGTAGGGAGGTGACTGGCAGACCTGATCGAATGGCGCCTTCTGAAATATATGTCACTGTTTTCTTCTCCAGTCTTGGAACCGCCTACAAAATTGTCAGCATAAACACATTCACTCTTGCCTGAAGACGCACGATGGATTCAAATACGCTCACTATAGTAGAATTAGTACTTCATCACCCGAGGACTACGTTCAGACGTACAAAAGATTGCGACTAGCAAATTGCGCGCAGCAATAGTCAGCCCAACAATGACGCCCGAATCATGTTTTGAGCTCGTGATTCCTGGAGTTAGGTGAGAGATTACCATAGCATATCCTTGCCCAACACCAGTGAGGACGAGCAACGCGCGGAGTCGAGCTTGCGTATTGTAACGTACTGATGCGGTAGCGACAAGGAAAGCACTCTGGATTGCCACACTTGCACCAAGTTGCCATTTGATCCATTTTGGGCGGGCGAGAAATACCGATCCCAAGATCCAACCTACGGCCACACCGGCACACACAATGGACTGCCACAAGTTTAGTTCATGTCAGAGTCGAAATTGACGAATACTCACAATCTCCCAAGCCTTCTCCATCGTTGAACCAGGTCGCATGAGTTGCTCAAGTAGTGTAAACGCAAGTGGATCGAACCATAACATTACTGAGCTCCCCGCCGCGATAAGGATTTGAGAGAGAACCTTCCAATCACGGAGCACATATCTTGGAAAAGCTCTGTGTTCGTGGCCGTATACGAACTCTATTCGATTGTTCAGATGCCTACTCGGTCGTACATGAAGAGAAGGCACTTACCATATATCAGAACGCCCACAAAGAATAGTCCTGACGTAGTAGTGAGTGTTATTTGTTGTGCGGATTTCCAAGCTGAGAAACTGAGTCAGTGCAGAGCAACGCAGCATTTCCTGGTTGAGCTTACCCCACACTGAGCGACCTAACAAAACGAAGTAGGTAAATAGTCCGCAGGAAACTGTCAAGAACGCAAGACCTGTCCAGTCTTTGGATTTGAGATGATTTGCGCTGGGATCGGAGTGTAGCTGCTTGTATGATGGTGGATGATACGACACAAGCAACCCGATGAATGCCAGGAAGGAAAATACGGCATTTATGGAGTAGGTCCAACGCCATTTCTCGTCGCTCTTTTCGAAGACCGCTTGGGCTATAAGTCTTATTGTGAGTCAAAGAAACGAGAGAGTGATTATCTTTCATACCGATTGCAGGAGACACAGCAAAAATAGGGCTGGTAAGCGATATGCAACTGCCTACTATCGTAAATCGCTGCCGCACTGGTACAAGCTCGGCCAATGCTAAAAAGGGTCCCATGAGCTGTATTCCTGTTCCAATACCAACAAGTACACTCTATTTATCATTAGAAGAAGAAGGGATGAATCAGTTTCTGCAAAACTTACCAGGCCTGCAACGGTGGAACCATTCTTTGCTCTGCCAGCACTGAGAAACCCGATAAAGGCAATAAAGTTACCAATAACAAAGACAAAACGGCGGCCTACTAGGTCCGATAATCGACCGAAAAAGATGCAGCTCAGCGTCTGCGTAAAAAGGAGTGTGGGCCAAGCCCAAGCGACCGCGGATGCTTCGGCCGGGCCTATAGATAGGTCAAAAGCAGTTCTCAAGATCTCCATTCTGATCACCTACCTAGATCCTTGACAACGTTGCCTCGGAGCTGATTCCACAGAGTCGATGTACCGAGCATACCAGCTGTGAAGGCAATGGAGAGCGACTATGCCGCTATCAGTAATGTGAATGCTTACATCGTGCCGATAGGGAATGGACAAACCAGAAAGGTGATCCAAAAATGAGGCTGTCGGTATGGAGTGAAGTTATCATGAACTTGCTCTCGGTGAACTGCACCGTGTTCTTTTGATTCCTCATCGATCATCATGTTTGCGGTTAGGTACTCAAGGAAAGATTGTAGCTGAATTCGATTAAAGGGGGAGAGAAATCAAGATGGTTTTGAACTATGGTACTTCTGGCCAATGATTATATGCCTTCGTCGCAGTACTTGGGGAGGTGGAGTGTATTGATATGTCTCTACAATATTAGCTTATGGGGCACTGGAAATGGGGTCTTGTGTTCCGGTTGATCCAACCCCAGAGGCCGGAGACAGAACATATTGCTCACCGAGTCAAAGATATTGAGGTCCTATTGAATGTGTTCCCTCATCGCCGAATACCACATGCTTCACGAACGACATGTTCCGAGCTGATCCGATTCGACTGAGTGTGGACCAGCACATGAAAGATCGACGACAATTCGCACTATTGCAGACAAGATACTATTCATCGTGTTGATGCTGGAGCGGCATGGCGAAGACACCACGCGGTTGATGGTACTGTACTATCTCCGAATGGTCAGAAACGCGCAACCGCCAAATTCTGGCAGCAAGCATTTATGGTTTGTTCATCGGGGATCCAACAACGGACTGCTCGTCGTGGCTTCAAATGGAATCAGGTAGTAGATTAGGTGTACCCATAAGAAACTCCATGCATGTCTTCGTTCATTATGTACAGCTGAATTACATAGCTACTATACTAGGGTAGTCCATGTAGCCAAGAGAAACGTGGAAATATGGTCGCGCCAAGGTGCTGGGTTTTATGTTCAAGTACCTGCGGCAACAAAACAATGCTAGAACCTCAAACAATATCCACTTCGAGCAATTGACTGGCTCATTAACTCAATATCGTGCATACTCGTTGCTGTATCTCTCGGATGCGATCCCAACTGAACGTGTGACACAGGGAATCAACTTGGTGGTTTCGCTCCTGCGGAACCCGGATCGCTGGCACCGGAGCTCCGCATTGATCCTATTGTTGGAAAGGATCCGCAAATAAGTGAACCTATGTCCCAATACATCACTCCGGATCCGGAAGTTTGGCGAAGCAGCCGAGTTAGTATCGTTTGGTAGTCTTTCCGCTTTTCCTAAGTTCACGATACTTAATATGAGGCCTGTCCGACTGAATCACTAATTCACCACTTTCCATCTTGGCGATTTGAGATTATTTACTGGGTTCTAGCGGCACGACTTGAGAGTTACTGAGAACCATGGCTTCCACAAGCCTCCCAGAGGGTCGTTATAAAGATTCCTTTGTGTTGGAAAAGCACCGTGAGCTTTTCTCGGCTAAGAATCTTTTGACGCCCCTCGAAACACCATTGCCACCGGGCGTGACCCGGGACGAGTTGAACCTTGCGATTCAGAAGTTTGTAGCTCTTCTCGGATCAGACGGGGTGTTCATCGGAGATGCGCTGGTAGACTATGTGGATCCCTACGAGCTGTGGGAACAAGAAGGAAGGAGAAAGGTACCAAGTGCTGCTGTTTGGTAGGTTTTGATGACAGCTGTATAGGCATATGCTGATTCGCATTCACAGCCCCCGCTCGGTTGAACAAGTGCAGGGAGTGATCAAGATTGCCCGAGAGTTCAAGATACCCCTCTGGACATTCTCCCGTGGAAAGAATCTTGGGTATGTATGCATTCCGTTGTTATCAGTAGTGAAATTTACGTGCGTGGCGTACGAAACATTTATTGAGCTTGGTGTTAAGTCTTTAATGACTCGGACATCAGATGTACTTGAGTAAAATTATCATTTCAGGCAGGATGCCTAACATTCAAGCAACACGAAGGGCTAACTCTTAGTGCTGAATAGGTATGGAGGGCCTGCGCCTCGGGTTAATGGCTCCGTGTCTCTCGATTTGCACCGCATGGACAAAGTCATTGAAGTGAACGAAAAGTTCGCTTATGCGGTGGTTGAGCCTGGAGTAACGTTCTTTGATCTCTACAATCACATTGCCAAAAATGAACTTAAAGTGTGGCCCAGCGTGGCTACCTTGGGATGGGGAAGTGTTCTTGGGAATGTAAGCATGACCACCTGCCAACATATCTCTGAGAATGATTGAGGACTAACAGTATCATCGCGAAGACCCTGGATCGTGGCATTGGATTCATCCCGACATCCAACCATCATCAGCATATCACAGGCCTTGAGGTGGTACTGGGAACTGGCGAAATTCTTCGCACTGGTCAGTGGGCAATGGATTCCAGCCCACTTGCTCACACCTCGAAATACTCTTTCGGTCCTAGCCTGGAAGGACTTTTCATTCAGAGCAATCTTGCCGTAGTTACGAAGCTATCTATCGGCTTGGTACCCCAGCCACAGGCATACTACAGCTGCGTCCTTGATATGCCTGAGTTGGAAGATCTTGGGACCATCGTTGAGATGGTAGGGCCCATGAGGACAAATGGTACTCTGGGTACTTCGTCGGTCTATATTAATAATGTCCTCGAGCTTACAGCGCCGATAATCAATCGCGAGAAGGTTTGGGGAAAGAAAGAGCCGATGCCAGAGTCTTTGATCAAAAAGATACAGAAAGACTACGATATTGGATACTGGAATGCGCAATTTGGACTGTACGGGCCGAAGCTCATAGTTCAAGCTCAGTTCGAGGAAGTCAAGAGGATTGTGCACAAAAAAGCACCGACTGCGCGGATACGAGGCCAAATGTTCGAAGGCGAGACCGAAGGTGCACTGGTCGACGCACTCAAAGTGCCATTCCAGCAAGGAGGCATCTTCTGTGGTGTTCCTGGCATGGATATCCTACCAATGGTCAAATACAGGCTGCTAGAGAACACTCCTGGTATCGCCGCTCACTGCGACTATTCTGCATTTTTACCGACAGACGGAAAGTCAGTCACCGAATGGGTCACCGCAGCAAGGGACATCCACGCCCGTGAAGGGTGGGACTTCTTTTGCAATGTTAACATCCATGAACGCCATGCCTTGGCTGTCCATCTCATGGCTTATGATAAGTCAGATGCAGACCAGCGTAAAGCTGTGGATAGAGTCTGGTTTGGCCTCTATGATGAGGCCAACAAGCGACGACTGGGTTCTTATCGGTGCCACGTCAACCATATGGGTATGTCTCCGCCGAGTTCGTCGATAACAAACGTTGGAAAGACTGTGAACACTGATTATGTACTTGCGACAGAGCCCCTATCGAAGATGTACGACTTCAATAACCATGCATATCGAAGATTTGTGGAAAGCATAAAGGTCAGTAACTCTAAACTTTTCAAAAGTTCTTACTTAAGTTGAAATTATCTAGGATACGGTTGATCCAGATGGTATTCTATCGCCTGGCAAGATGGGTATCTGGCCCAAGAGATTGCGAGCCGAGAAGGAGAAATTATAGTTCAGCAGGCACACGCTCGTGCAGGGGTGAACTAAACACCACGATTGCGCAATGTACATAGCACGAGGAATGAAGATCTAAGCTTCCCAGAAAATAAACGCGCTTTAGACTGAACGTCAAGCGGATACCTGCGTCGGAGCCCCTTGCTGGCACAGGTGGGGACCGTATCTTAGGTGACCACCCTGGTGGGCCGGGAAGTGAATGCGTCGTATCCGTTGCAGGATAAGTCCTGGTCTCGTCTTTGCCGCACATCAAAGGACCGAGCAAGTACCGATATCTTCTGGCGCCACCAAAACACTCCAAGTGGTGTGGCGCGATTTACCAAGGATGAGGGTCCGTCTCGGCGCTGCTGACAGGCACTGGTGCATGGTTCGCGTTCACCGATTAACCCAATGAGAACAGCAAGGGGAGGGGATCGTGCGGGAGGGGACTGAACGTGGGCAGAACTTTCGAAAGAACTTTCTAAATATGGGACCAATCAGGAGTTCCTAAAGATGCGCGGGTATTGCAAGTAAGACAAAGGTGTCGTTATCAGTCTCCAATAATGTCGTTTCACGTTCGTTGCTTTTTCATACTTATGCATAACTTCCGAGATCTTGCGACTTGAAGCCGTCATCCGTCGTGGACTCGTGGTAGTAAGAGGCGTTCATGCGAATCAGCTGCTCCAAGATCGACAAGACTGCCCAAGTCAGTCCTCGCTTGTACTACGTATCGATTCGATAAGAGAACGCGGAACCCCCGTTCCGCAGATTGGAGTGTGAGAACGAGTCATGAGATCTCAAGAAGGCCCTTTTACAGCAGACGGTTTGGCAGCACACTTTGGGAGATGGTGAATATACAAGAACCACCGACCAGACTCGCGGCTTGATACATAGAAGATGTGTTTCTTTTACTAGGTCTTATCTTCCGTGGTAACTATGTCTCACGGTGCAGGGACGTGAGGATCGTGTGCTTTTACTCATCGCGGGAGCCAACAAAAAGGGCCGAAGAGCGAGGGGTGAGGGAGCACTAGTATTTGATGTTCAAACCTTATTTCTATGACAAGCAACTATGGCGACTGGAACCTTATTTTCCAGCGAAAACATTGGGAACTCGGCTCCCATCCGAGACTCTAACCAGATAGCACGGTGCCATGCCACATTCAATGGCATTGACTGTGGTAATGATGCAGCCTAATGTACGGCTGAATTATCGCACCATATTGTCATTGTTTGCTCGGCTTGGGACCTTGATTTGAGATGTAGTTCTTCCGTCCATGATTCACGTTTATCTGGGTGTATCCGAAGTGGCTGTAATCTGAGTTCAAGGAGAGATTGGGACCCGTGTGTCAGGAGCACCCTGTCTGGTAGATAAAGTGGGGACGATGCGCATACGTACCTAGGTATAATGCTGATCCTCTACTCTCCAGGTCCGTTTGTCTTCTGAGCATTCTCTCGGTGTGTCGCCCTCAACTTTTACCAATACTATGGCCGGACTCGAGGCCGACATATACGCCAGTATTGGTGTAACATGGTTTGCTGCCCTGGCAACGCTCATCATGCGGGTGATTGCGCGACGCGTAACTCGAGTTGGCTGGTGGTTTGACGATTATTTTTCCATCTTAGCCTTCGTAAGGATGTGTCCTTCCTCAACTCAAGACTATATGCTGATGGAACCTGTAGCTGTTTGCGACTGGGTATTGCGCCATCATGATAGAGTGTAGGCTGGACCTTTTTTCATTTTCCTCGTCGCTCACTAAGTAAATTCATAGGGACTCGCCACTGGTCGCTCGGACAGCTCATGCCGGACACTCTCGATAGCCCTACACGCGAGAATATCCTGTACCACGCTAGATTTCTCGGTTTCTTCAATTCACTATGCTATGCGTCCTCCTTGGCTTGTTCGAAAATCTCAATCTTGACATTCTACTGGCGACTGTTCAAACTCTCTGTCGTTCGAATCCCCATCCTGGTGTTGTTAGCTATATCGATAATGTGGTGGATCTTGCGTACATTCATGCTAACCTTCCGTTGTGTCCCTACGCGCGCAATTTGGGACAAAACTATCACCGATGCAGTTTGTAATATTGATAGCGACAAGTTCTTCCTTGGTACTATCACCACTCATTTCTTGCTGGACGTTGCCATTCTGGTCACTCCAATCGTGCCGGTCTTCGGGCTCCGTTTGCGGTTTCAACAAAAACTCGCGATTGTTGGTTTCTTCCTTCTCGGTACCATGTAAGATATTCGAATGTTTGTTGTCCGACCTACGCTGATTCTGAACACAGTGTATGCGTCGCATCGTGCATAGTCCTCGTTATCCTGATTCAGTGGCCCGCAACCACAACGCAATTACCTTACGACTACGCCATGTTTTGTGTCTGGGGGGCTGTTGAAGTTAACATTGCTGTTGTTTCTGGTAATACATACTCAAACTGATCCGCCGACAACCGCTAACCCATAATTCATAGGATGCTGCCCGCTGCTACGACCAGTCATTCGACGTATACTACCCAATATGTTCCCCAGCGCCGGTGCCAGCAGTCAGCCTATTAGTCGACCAAGCAATGCTATGAGACTGACTATATTGACGAAAACAGACAAGGAAAGGGAAGCAGATGAGTCTAGTTCGACACATCAGCTCGCAGATTCGGAGAATGGACACCTGGAAGATTATGTGCACGACGATGCCCCTACAGGCATCTACACCATGATATCAAGCGAAGCAAACAACTGGCGAACCCGAAGAAACGAGGAAGAGCTAGATGTGACCAATATACATGTGCGACAAGAAACAGTAGTTCAGGTGAAAGGTAGATAACTTGAATCTATCAAGTTATCTATCTCAGCCTCTGTAGTCGTGTCGTCTGGAAGTCTTCGTGGACTGGTATTAGCGACAAACCAAACGAAACTATTTACCGCACCTATGAGAGAAGCTCAAGCTAGAATTGAGCCTGAGAATATCTGGAAGACCTTCCGTTGAACCAGCTGCTTGTGCGCTTCTCATGCAAGAACGAGTGCTGGCTGTTGGGCCTGCGGCATTGTAATGTCTGGAGAGCAGACGCGGCGAAGGAACATTACCTTGTGGCCATCTGAGTAATATTCGATGTAGTCTGGAGGCACGAATTCTGTTTTGGGTGACATACAAAATCCAAAGCTGAAATGCTTGCCTGCACGGATCGGTCCTGGAGGCTGCTTGGACTCTGCCAGCCGCAAACGCCACAATCGCGCAACCCAACGACTCACGCACCCTCGACGAGAGGCAGCTGAATGACCTCCCAACATGTGTGCATATCCCTCTCGTCGATTATAGTTGCAACTAGGGATTATAGCACACTGCCATTGTAAGAGACGGTGCAACGCAGGCCCCGGCAAGGACCGATCGAGGAATAATCTATGTAGCAGATGCTTATTGTTGTTCTGGATTGATCGTGTTGTTCGATAATCAAGGCAATTGCCGAGTCCTGCCCCGCAGCATCAGGCTGGCGAGCTGATCAGTTACCATCAATAAGTTTATTCTCTGCCCCGCACCTTGAAGAATCTGTATCACGCAGTTCGGTGTAAGATAGTCGCCATAATTCAAGTTTAGCGTTCTACCTTCATACAAACGGTAGGGACCACTCGGAGCCCCCAAGTCCTGGACTTTTTTTTTTCGCTTCATTTGAAGCGGGTTGCATGCGCAATTGAAAATGTCTGCCTGCAGAAGGCTGTCCTACGTGCCCACTATATGCAGCTGAGCGAGCTGAAATGCGTCTTCGCTTGGGTGCTCAAATTCCGATTATACGAAAGCCCACAAGCCTGATACTTCATATAAAGTTGTTCGCTCTGCACTACTCCTGTGCTCTTCATCTCAGCCTCAAATCCACTAATAGTGACTGGTATAAAAAACCCCAGCAAGATGGCGATTCCTCTCGCAGCCATTGATCCGACGGATATATTTGACGAGCTAGTGGAGGTGTATGAATTGGGTCAGTATTCACCAAGCCATGACAGTACGGCAACAATCTCGGCTGACCAAGGATAGGAGATAATGAAAGATGGACTAAGCTGGACAACCAGACGATGAGCGCAATGTATACAAACAACCCAACACCCGCGGTAGGCTGCTAAAATCACCCCATGCTTCCCCGCATATCACCAACTCATGGGTACAGCAAGCATACTCAAGATCTCGGGTCATGTATGGGAAGCACATCTGAATAAACTGTTACCTCTCGCCTCCAAACTATGCTAATAAAGTCAGCGTCATGCCTCCTGTAGCAACGCTCAATGCGAACCCAAACACCTGGTTTGGCCCGTATTATCCCACACCGAGAGTCGACCGGAAGTTGTTTTTTCGCAGGCACTTTGGTATTCCTGATATTTTCTGGGCATCGATGCGGCGAAAAGCATGCGGATACTTTTGCTGCCAGGACTTGTACGCAAATGACGAACAAGTCGGCCACGGTATGTATTCTATAGCTCCACCCTCTACGTCCTAATTTAAGTGCTGTGATAACTAACTAGCCAATCAGTCACAATGCTGAAGTCGTTGGCACTGGAGGTAGATGACCATACACAGGCACCCCCAAACGGGAGTGAAAGGCGAAAACGATTCGGTTACAAGTGGCTGCCACTGGAACTTGTCGTGCGGTGGGACAAGAACTCGAAAACTATGCTCGCGATTGTCTTCCAAGCATGCACCACCCTCAAAGATCGAATTGAGACGATCACTTTGGAAGAATCCAGTCCTACGTTTCAAAATTCGCCTTTTGGGTTGCATATATTCTTGCTTGAGGAACTGCTTGATCTATACGACAAATCGTTCTGGCGACTGAGACACAATTTGCAACAAGTTGAGTCTGTAAGTCTCGGATCTTTGTACATCCATCTTGATTTGACCTAAGAGGACATATGCTAATAAAGAACTATTGTTCAACAGTCTTATCGCCCAGGATCCGTGCCTAAGCCAGACTATCCACTCACTCATGACCTCGCTCGCCATATGATACACCACTCTGAGAGTATAGAAATTGCAATTGATACCATTGAGATGCTGAAAGAGTGCCACCAGGCATGCTTTGGACACGACAAAACCACGCGCAATTCAAACGGAATCAACGAACATGTCTTTCAAGAGCACACCAAGTTTTTGAGACATGTCGACAAGCTGCTGCATCAATTCCGCGAGCGGTCGCGCACGTTGAATGAGAGACTGAGGAACGAGATCAACCTGGTTAGTGCTAGAACTACCAACGAGAGGTTTCATTTCGTATGCTGTCTGACTTTCTATAGAGCTTCAACTCAGTGGTGCAGTACGACAGCCGTGCAATGCGAACTATATCTATACTCACTCTGGTATTCTTACCTGGAACATTCATCTCAGTAAGTTTTGATCATTCTAAGCATCAAATGATCTTGCCCTCCAGTTTTGCTCCAAGCTCCCTGTCCTGAATCTACAACCTGCGTCCAGGGAATTATACGATGGCGGTTTTATGGGGTTGGTTAAACCATTGCTAACTTTGACCTAGGGAATTCTCGGAACGAACTTCTTTTCTGTTCTTAGCAGCGGAAAATTCAGCTATGCCGTGGAGTTTTGGTACATCTGGCTAGTGCCGTTTGCCGGCTTGACTTTGCTAGTCTTATTCATCTGGTGGAAGTGGGACACGTGGACAAGAAAACTCTATAAAATCAGGGCCGATCGGTTGAATAGGCTTCAGCATGTATAAACGGAGTGCAATGCATATTAAGGTACGTTGAAATTGAAAAATTTCTCATTCGTTCCGGAGGCTCCATGACCATATTGTCAGACACGTTCTACTATCTAGCTTCGCTAAGGTGCTCGACTGTTCTTGGTGGAAGCTAATCTTAGCCTCAATCAAAAAGTTCGATCTACGTAGGATGTTACATGGAGAAACTTGTCCATCCGGATTCAACTAGTGGAATTGGCATGCACGAGAATAAAGAAAACGCATGTACTGTATCACGCCTGACCGAACCAAGGCAAAGATCTACACCCGTCCGCTCCCAACTGCAATGTGAAATCTCTGGAATCCCCTTAATCTTCACTACACGTCGAAGAGCTACTTCTGCGCCGTAGAAGTTGATACGCTGAGCCGGTTCCTGTTGATGAGTGCGTTGCGTGCTTGACTAACGCGCTGGTAGAGTATTAGTACAGTCATAGCATTGGAACCAATTTTTTGGCATTCTTATTAGATATGCGCAAAGCGAGAGACTTACCACATACTTGATAACTTCACTTCCATCCGCCAGCACATCTTTCTGTGGTTCAATCTTGTAGCCAAGCAACATGGGAAGGACCTTAGCCCACATGACCCAGTACACAGTGCCCGCTGCGAACATGCAACATCCTACTGTCGGTACAACGTACCAGGGAATGGTTGGAGTCAAGGTGGTATTTTTCATGAAGGGCGCAAAAAGGACGAAAAGCAGTGAGCAGAGCCAAAAGATCGTGGTTGGGGGCCAGGCGTGCAGTGTCGTACGCTCAGTCTTCCAATCAGATCTTGAACTGTAGGTCAAATACAATAGCCCCAGTCCAACAAAAACTACCACATGGTCAGCTTCACATCTCGCTGGTTTAAGGGCGCTCTTACATTTGACCCAACTCTGAGTGTAAGTGGAGAGATTGGTGACAAAGGGATAGACATCGTTGGTGGAAGGGCCAAGTATAAGGGCGACTGAGAATAACCAATGCAATAGAATCCCACCTAGATTGCTTTCAGCTGCGGGACGTTACCTAATAAAAGGAATCTGAAGTACCGGATGGAGCTTTCATTGGCCAATCACTGGCGAAAAAACGGGAAAATGGAAGTACGCCTTCTTTGGCAAATTCCTGTTTCACTGGCGAAAAGTATGAGCGTTGGACCTTGGTGTCTCCGTTATGATTGCACCTACCTCTGGCATTTGCGAATGTCTGGGCAAATACATTTCCTAGTGAAGAGAGTGATATGATGACTGGAAGCACCCGCGTTACGAAAGTGCTTGGCCCCCAAACCTAAAATCTCAGTTCAATACAACCAAACGTGTGCAAATACTAACATGCTCAAAGAAACCAGCAGCAACAGTGACTCCAGAGTTTGCGATCTGATTCTTCGTAGATGCCGCGAACTAAGACGAGTAGTTTGTTAGTTACACGATTTTGTGCAAGGGGCTTCGAGTCTTTATCCCTTACATAAGCCACGTTTGCTAGAATGTAGAAGAGCGTCACTAATGAGACTGCTATCGGAGCAGCTATTCGCAATGTCCGCGGCGCATCCCGAACTTCGGTGAGGACCTAGGCGTTGCAATTAGAGCGGTGGATAATATCAGCTAGGGAATCGGTCTGATGTACGTAGTTTGCACTCTCCCATCCAGAGTAAGAATAGAGAACCTGCCATTCAAATGAGAACTGGTATCACTATACGTGCACAAGAGGCTTACTTGGAGTAAGGCAAGGGCGTAGTTGGCAGCTTTCGTTGTATTGGCATATGGTGGCAATTCACAAGCCGAGCCAGCCCCGTCAAAAGAAGAGAAGTTATCTGGCCTGGGTACTTGCAGCCTACCCGCGAGTGCTGCAAATCCGGTGAAGACAACGAGAGCTAAGATGAAGATTTTGAACACACCGAGCCCGTTGCTGAGCCATATTCCCCATTTCGGAGTGAAGGCATGTATGATACATACCACTATAGCGCATGTGAGAAATTCGCTTTATGGCTTTGGTCTTGAGACTTCACTTACAGCTTAGAGCTGAAATACTAATGCCTTTATTAACCCATTCAGCATTAATGCCGCCTGGTTTAGCGAGCCCGGGTCCTTTTGAAAACCCACAGTTGGTCTTGAGCTTTTCCGGTTTTCCTTGCACGGCCCGAATTAGGTGGCTACTGAAGTTGACGGTGTTGGCCGATGAGAGAGAAAAGCACACGAATTCGACTACAGTGAGTTAGAATTTAGCCTATTCTTTGCGTGATCACGTACTTACTTGCGAAAATACAGGTGGCAAGGTATTTAGGACGACGATAGATCCGCTCGAGCTAAACTGAATGAGATCTCTGTTCTTCGCCACGAAAGACAAGGCCTCGAGGCTAGCGAGGACAGTAGAGACTGACATATACTTTCTCTCCGCCAGATCGTGGTAGTGTCGTTCCAAGCTCCAGATAAGCGACGAGGCTAGAGATGTTCAATTGTGGAAATATAATACGCGTCATCTCTCAACGTACCCACTAGAGTCATTAGTTGGCCGGAACAGAGACTTCTAGATTGCTGCGTTGAACTCACCATAGACTCATCACCCCTCCCAAGACCCAGAACAACAGTGCGGCACCGGTGCTGTCTGTAGCCTGCAGGATAGAAGACGGGGTTGAGAAGATACCTGTGCCTATCATGCGGTTAACAATGATCATACAAGTTGAAAATATTCCGAGTTTTCGATCTATGCAGATGTGTCTTAGTCGTATGGTATAGCAGGGTGTGGATCATTCGCCTCACCCTCTGGAATTCGATAGATGTATTCTTCTTCTCCTGCTTGGTAATTTTCAGCGTGGACAGTATGTCCCTCGCGGTTTGCTCCACCATCGAGGTCATCCAAATCACGTTGGTATACTCTGGGGGCCTCCATGATACCTAGGTAGACCACCAAGGTAAGGAAAGTAGAAGGATATCTGACGCGGAGTTGGTGGTCTAGCTCCACAAGAGAAGGCCAGAAATGATGGGGGTCGGCAGCAGAGCCGCAAGCTATGCAGGCGCTTATGGTTTGTACTGCATACACTTAGTTCATATGCACGTACCAGGTGCGCGCTATCAGTGCGGTCACACAGGCACTAGGGCACTAATGAAGACGAGGTCGCAAGACGGCGAAGTACAGGCGGGCGTATATCGAGTGTATGCCCAAGGAGGTGTGTATCTGTCGTGGCTGCAGCAAGGCAGACGCTTCCCTCGACCGCGATACCACGGGGTGGCTTCCGCAGTTCACTATCAAGAATGACGAAAAGCCTCTATTCGTTAACCTTTGCCTGTTTACACGCTTCATCAGGCAACTGACTTATTCTTGGATCGAATCACATGAGCGCCGAGCGACAGTAGTGGATCGCTGATCACTCGATATCTTGGACCACACTCATCATCGACGAGTGATTGTGGCCTATTTGTCATCGCTTGGGTGCGATGGGCAAGATGTGTTCATTGGCGTGGCCAGCTGAATGCTCGCTAGTTATGAGCAGATGCAACTATTCTGGCTGAATGATACGGTCATATATCGAAAACCAGACGAGGTGCTCATCTGGACAGCCCCTGCGTGAGCTCAGGGTACCGCCTTTCTTGAGTTTTTTATTGAGGCTGATACACAGCCCTCAGCGCCATGGTTGGATTTGAGGCATCATCGCTACCAACTCAGATGGACTTGGTAGACGCGCTGGAGAGTTTTACACCAATGGAAGTGGTATCAGGCGGCTTATCTTCTTGAAGGACACATTGTATTGGGTCACTTTGCCTGACACAAATTCACTGTATGCGGGCACGACACACGAGTAACAATGAAGAAAGGCTTGGCAGTCAAACTGTAAGTGGTGTGCGCAGAACGTGGGGGCTGCAGAGAAGGCTCCTTGGGAGTGCAACAACTCACCAACCTTGACCGGAACCTTCGACATCATCTTCAGGGCAATGGCTTTTGATGCATACGAAGACACAGTCCGTGCGGGGCTAAACTTGCAGGTGCTCGCATAAATACTACGTATGTAGACGGTGTGATCTGTGATTGACAATGGCGGGCTCGGCGTCCTCTTCGGCTGAACAAGCCTTCGTGCTTTTTTGGCTGTGGACGATTGGACACAGGGGGGAACTAGAGAAGAGCGGGTGCATTGATGGGAAACGTCCTGTTCTTGGACATTCGCCGGAAAATAAAAGACGAGATGGAGTTGGCGGCGTTTGACAGCGGTTGAACAAGGATTCCATTGATGCACTCTAACGGCGGGCGCTCTCCTTAGCTCCCGTTTGGGTGTACCTGGGCTGAGGCCGTGCCCCCCACCATGCCCACCGCGTTAACTCCGCCAAATTGAACCCCGTTCACTTCCTGCTGCTCGTGGGACTCCCTATAGGATTTGAACTTGCGCGCCACCCAATTCTCCACGGACCATTCTCGGCCCTCTCCATCCACCAGCATGATATTGGAATTAGGCCGTGCGAAGTATGCAAGCGAAAGCCTATGCTCCTGTGTCCACTCAGGATGGCAGATTACGCGATGAAGACACGACTGCAGCGTGTTGCCTGACAGAAAGCGCAGAGTGTCCCCGATATTGACGATCACCTTGCCTCGGATTGGTTCGACGTATGACCACGACGCACTCTCCGCCGAATAGACCTGCAGACCCCATGTGCTGCAGAACAAGAGGGTAATGCTTCCCAGGTCTGTATGCGCGTTGTGGCCCGCACTTGACCCCTCTGGGAGTGATTTCCGTGGGTAGTAGTTCACAACCGTTGCGCTACTCGAGGGCAGATCAAAGCGGTGGCGATCAGGAAATCCAGAATTTACTTTTGAACCAAGCGACCTCCAAAGGGACGCCATGATCATGTTGGAGATTTCGTGGGAGCGTATTGCAAATTCTCTCGCAATCTCGGAGGCCACCTGATTCCCGTACCAGGCAGAGTGGGTCGCATCAATGAAGGTGTTTGTTGGAATCTTTGCGTCTCGGTCAAATGAAGGAAGGGATGATACAGAGCAGATTAATACCTTGTAAGCCTCAAACCCGTCTTTAGTGTCCCGTACAACTCCCGTCTCCTGTCCAATTGGCTTGTAGCTAGATGTGGTCATGTCACGAGCGTGCACAGGGGTTAAGGTTTATACATACCCTGCTGTCCTTGACTCGATCTCGTCCAAACGAGTCTGAAGCAACTTTTCTGACAACGGCTTTTGGAAGAAATCTTTGAACCACGAGAAAAGAGATTCCGCCATGGTGAGGTAAGCTCTCCCTTCTAGATTTTCCAGGTCGACATAGAAAAATCCATTCTTTTGGGCTGCAGAGAGCAGCCTTTTCTCTTCTTCAGGATCGAAGTTAGCCAATAATTCTAAGTCGATGCTATCCAACCTTGTGACGCGATCCTGGGACAGAGTATGAGCTGCTTCTAAGTTGTTCATCGCGAATCAAGGGAGGAATCGTAAAAGCTGTGAGGAAGAACGCCTGTAGATCACTGGTATTGCCAAGTAGAATGAGTAGTAATGATGCAGTGATTATTGAAGGTTTTAGTGTCCTTCAGAAGCGGTTAAAGTAGTTCCTGGCTTATTATGCATTGAGGCTCAAGTTTGCTCATACCAAAAGAGCCCCAAAAGACTACCCGGGGAACTTTGACCTAGTTTCACTCTTGGAGTCAATGTCATAGAAATCAGATCAGGTAAGTGTATATCGGATGCAAGATAGGCTATGCTCACCGGATGCGCCCCCAAGCCATGCATATAGAGGCGCTGGTATCGTGTCCCTGACTTCCGCCAGTCTCGCTGATGGAATTCCCACGTACCTCTGGAGCTCGCCTAGCTTACCTGGATGCGACCATTGCCTTCAAAACAAGCGCTACTGCCTCGTTTGTGATTCTTGGAAACCGAGTCAGAGCTCAAAGCTGCAAGCTATTGAGCCCAATTCACACCAGATACGTCATCTGGATATTCAAGGGCACAGGGCTGAGCCCAGCCCGCCAGATCCTGTTTCCCCTATCCGTATCATGATGGTAGTAGGTATGATGGAAATCTAGTCCCCCTGTGCCAGGAAAAACGACTCACTTTCTCTGCGAACTACAGTACTGTGTACCGTTACCAATCGGGGAAAGTCCGTGGCTTCTCCCGCCAATCTTTGACCGAGAATGTATTCGTCCGGCTCGCAGCAGACTCGCAATCCTCCACAATCTGGCAGCTCTGCACAAAGGTTTCGAACGGACTCATTCGCACAAAGACTCCAAGAAGGACACCCTGAAACAGAAAGTTTCAGGTATGCCGACGTGAGTGTATACGTGGATCGAGACGGAAGCAGGTATAGGATCGAACGTCTCCCTGATCAATGCGAGACCACAACAGAACAGCCATCACCATTAGGTTCGCCCTCAGATCTCGTATCGCGTCGCAAGGATAGCCGTGTAGCATATACAGATCGCTACATCGAAGGTCCCAACGCTAAAACAGTGCCCGCACAGGCTCCGCTGCCCCGGAGAAGACTACGCAGCGATCAACCACCGCTCCAACTCGAGACCATTCGAACAAGCAGCGCCCATAGAAGGGAACATGATGACAGTCTCTCAAGATCCTCCAGAGAAGCAGCTCTCAGGGATGGCCCACGACATCAGGCAAGCGAGTCAAGGTGCGATTGCTCTATGAACGGGTCATACAATCATCTAGAGAACACAGAATACTCGACGTGGAGAGATTCGGAGAGCGAAGGACCAAACCTGCAACTATCCCCTGCTTATATCGAGACTGATCCGCCGTTTCCTCGTGATCATCGACTGGGGCGTTCCGATGTTAGCTCAGCATCTCCATTATCAATCATTGGCAATTCACAATCGCAAGTCAACATCCCACATTCGGTTTTCAATGGAATCGACCTACGAACACCCGTCGTGTTACCAAATTCACCGCCATCCACAACGAGTGGGGAGAGTTTGCCCATAGAAACCGAAACACCTGGGGAACGAATGTTGCTTGAGATGTAGGACCATCTCCAAACATAAACATACAGATGAACTGATGATAGCATAGTAATGCGGCTCTAGCGATGTCCTCACAGGCTGATTTTGTGAACTCGTCCATTCGCGTGTTCTTAAACCCCATGACGGATCATTTGAGATTCTATATCGAATCGCTGGGGAAAGCACAATCCTTCCGTGGTAAGTCACGCTTTGCCAGTTCAATCAAATATGTCCTTCAAATATTCCGGTTATGTGAGGACGTTCTAGTTCTGATATTTATCATGTAGTTCAACGATCCAATGCCGAGCTCGTGCCAATATATGGGTATAGCCCTTCTCATATCCGCATTGTCTGCATCAAGGAGAAGATCCAGCACCGAAAGAAGCGCCCAAACGTGCCAATGGAGTCGTGGAAGTCAGCCGAAGATGCAGGAGTCAGTATCTTCTGCGAATTCTATACCATGGAAGGTTGGTCTGAGGGCCTCAAATGAATGATATGATGCTGAAAATTATAAGCGCTATTCGAATTTCAGAAGAAGCTGCTCGACGAGGAGATTTTCCTTGACATTGAAAGAGCACGGTATTTGAACTTGGGTAAAGACGGTAATCACACAAGACAGATCGACGCACCACGAATTCAAATATGGCGTGAAAACAGATCTGACAAGGCTGTATTTGATGACAATATGTCGCACTATACCGCTGGAACAATGTTATCAGGGCCAATGAAGGACCGTGTCGTGCCGACGGTCTCACGACTTGTGGTATATTTGGGACGATCAGAAGAATACATAACTATATTCAGTAAGTCTGTCGGAACTACAAGCAATCGATGCAACCCTTTTACCGACACGATTACAGTCACGGACGATGTCACGATCCATGAGAAAGGACAAGCACGAATCACCTTCTCGGCTACCAGACTCGGATTCTTGAAACCCCGCACAGGGATTCGATGCTACCATGCAAAGCGCACGCTCACTGCTGCAGGAATCAGATTAGACAAAGCAGGCATCCATCCTGAGGAGCAAGATCGCTTTGACACATACAAATCCTTCGAGATCGAATTTGAGAATGCTCAAAGTGCGTTACTACACCGGCGAGCAGATACCTTGGTTCAGCTGTGCTAACGGATACGCCCAGATCGATTGTCATTCGTGGAAACCTGGAGCAAGGTCCTACAAGCGAGAAGACGCGAACGCATCCAACTCAAAGCGATACAAGAGGAGGTATCTAGTGATATATACACTGGAAAGGCTGCTCGAAAAATTCTCATGTGAGAGCGGCATTGAAAGGGGCATAAATCGACGCAGTCGCCTAGGTACAGGGAGAAGGGTGGAAACGGATTTGCACACTATCCATTGGATGCCATGTACTATTGGAAACTTGCAATTGAGGGTAGATTTGGTCAAGAAATGAGGCTCAACTCAAAATCTACCGGTATTGTACGGGCGTGATGCAAATCGCAACACTGGCGTCTTGCGCATAGGATGGCACGAAAGTCCTAGGGCACTAATGGGAACGGAAATGTCCACCGCCTCCGCCATAATTCGTCGATCATAACAGACAAGACATGAAACTCCCACGTAACTGGCGAGAACAGTAAATTTTAATAATATTCTGCTCATGGTCGACTTCTGCTCCCCGTTTCCACTCAAGCCGGTCGCTCAATTCGCCTCCTGTCGCCGCATCCATGCCGCTAGTAGATCTTTCTTGCAGCTTCTGCTTTAGCTGTTTTGGCCTACACAGAACATATCAAGATTTGCGACAACAGTATCATCACTATGGTCCAATAAGAGGTGTGTTGGTTCAGCTGATGAGTTGGCGTAACGCACAGGGTCGCGTAATGCAAGCAACAGCCTATTAAAAGCCCCCAACCGGCAGTCCTTGCCTTCCAAATCGACACGATTCTATCGAACCACCACATACTAATTGATCTTATCCTGAATCATCCACTATCTACTTTACCCCTTCTAGAGCTGTTAGCTTTTCCCACAATGACTGCGTACGACGAACTCGCCCAAGTTAAAGCCGACGACGAGTGTAGAGCTTGGTTGTCCAAGGTTCTCGGCGCGAAGGAAGAAATTGTAGCTTTCGTATCAAGTCGTCGTCCAGGATGTTCCGAAGGGGAATTTGATGGGTATCTAACGGGCTCCTTTAACTTCTGCGTCTCCGTTTGCTTTAACGATGGAGGACCAAAGGCCATCATTCGATTCCCAAAACCAGGTCACACACTCACCGCTCGACGCGAGGAGAAGGTAAAGAGCGAGGTTCAAGTCTTGGAATATTTGAGAGAACACACGAAACTCCCCGTACCTCAGGTAACTAGCTGGGGTTTAACAGATGAAAGTCCTAAAAATCTTGGGCCCTTCATTATCATGAATCGTATCGAAGGTACTTCGCTCAGTACTCTCTTAAGGCAGCCTATAAAGTCTGAGGAGGACAGTATTATTTTGAGGGATGATATAGATGATTCAAAGCTGGACTACGTGTACGAACAGCTGGCGGAATTCATAGTTGAACTTTCTCAGCTGGATTTCGACGCTATTGGGGCAATAGCTAAGAATCCGGACACAAATAAGTGGCTGGCAACTGAGAGACCGTTTACTTACAATATGAACGACATGGCGACGTTTGTCTCAAATTATCCCGTGGACACCTTTCCCAACGGGCCATTCCGGACCACCAGAGACTATCTCAAATACCAATCGGATGAGAACCTTACTCACCTTCGCGTACAACGCAATCTTGCAATTGGTCCAGAAAATGCCAAGAGCAGGTACATTGCACGCCACCGGTTCCGACAGCTCATTCCAAAATATTGCATGGATAACAATGGTCCTTTTAAACTCTTCTGCGACGACTTGCGACCGTCAAATATGCTCGCCGACCCGGAAACTCTGAAAGTCCATGCCATATTAGATTGGGAATTCACTCATGCAATGCCAGCACAGTTTTCTTATGATCCACCGTGGTGGCTTATCTTGAAAGGACCAGATATGTGGCTAGAAAATTATAGTATGGAAGAGTTTCTGGTGCGGTATGAACCGAGATTGGAGCAGTTCCTTCGCGCCTTGGAGCGAGTGGAGGCGAAATTGCCACCGACCGAACACACACTTTCGACTCGGATGCGAGAATCTTGGAAGAGCGGTCGGTTTTGGTTCGATTACGGGATTAGGAAGAGCATGGATGTAGATGATATCTACTGGAGTGCGCTTCATCGCGAAGGAGATGATGGGCTCGATGAAGAACAGCAGGTGAAGATGGAAGAGTGGGTTGCAACGAAGATGAAGGACCTGAAAGCATATGACAAGGAGTGCAAGGAGAGAGGCTTATAAGCAAGAGTAATAGGAACGGTTTGTGATTCTTTTCATTGAGAACAATTCAATAAATGGAGAGAATACATGCGCTTGTTGAGGAGCCTACAGCAGCGACGCCTGGATAAGTGTTGTATAGGAGTTGGAGTATAAGAGCCGAACACTGCCAGCGCTGAAGGTGGCTTTCTGTTGGCGAGTTTAGATACATGGAACCTCAGCATATTACTTTCTTCAGCTGATACTGCGTCGTTAAATGCATTGAATCTTTCTTGTGACCAAACGCCTTACAAATTGGGACGTTCCACGAAGTGTATACTCCGATCTGCTTCATTTGCTTTTGGAGAGAGAGATCAGGGTTAATACGCTATTATTTGCTTGAAATATGGGACCGAAGAATAAGGAGGACATGGAAAGACCATCCAGATCTATTTTACTTCGTGTAGTATGGAAACCATCCCTAGACACTATCGATCATGAGGCTTAGAAGAGAGGGTCGCTCTCCTGAATCGGCTTTAATTCACCCTTTCCCTTGAAAACCTCGATGACAGTACCCTGTTCGGACAGCATATATCTGCTTGTCTGCTTCCCTATCTCAGCGAGCTTACCCCACCTCTTCCTGTCTTGTTCGTTTCGTTTATCACCCAACGCTTCTTTTGAATGCTTCCAATGACCTTCCGAAAATGCAATCAGCGTCGTCACTTTCTTATTCGGGATATCGTAAACTACAGAGACCACTGTTCCTGTTTCTTCCAACCAGTTGATCTGCCACAATTCTCCAGGGCGAATGCATTGATAAGTTGCACGCTGGTAGTTGACGCGGCCTGCCATTGGCCCGCCGTGGATCGCGTAGACTACACGATCGTCGGAGAAACACCAAAGCTCGTAACGCCATTTCTCGGGTGTACCGTCACTGGCTTGAGCATCGTAGTCGTAGACCAAATGAGTGTCGCGAATATCCTTTTCGAAAGATGGATGCAGCGGCGTGTTCGTCAAAAAGTCGGGCAGATGATCGCCTGGAGCCATACTGATGAATATTGATTGTGAAACAAAGATTATGCTGAGAATTTGCTTTTTATGACTGCTGGCCGAAGGGAGGACTCATGTTATAATTATGGCGCGGAGCTGTCGGCCGCTAGGAGAGTTTGTTCGTACGACGAACACATAGCGTCGGCGTTACTCCCCCATGATGCATGACGTCAATGATCGAGGTTAGCTTTCAACACTCTAATAGCGTGAGTTTTGCGGCCGGCTGGATTCCCTTGCGTTTGATGTCCATTGACACAATTGAAGATGGTTCCAGGCTAACGCACATTCAGTCACCAGGTTCTTTGTCCGGATTTGTAATCAAAGCTCGCCCACCAGTCTCTCCTGATGATCTGGTCTGCCCCTACTGCACCATCCATTCCATCGCTGAAAACAGAGGTCAGGCTACCTAGGTAGTCAATCATTATCTCAAATGGCTCGGCCTAGTGCCCTCAGCAACCAGGACCTAGGTCAACGTGCTCCACCTGGTTTAGGTGAGATATCCACATCCGCGGCAAGGTATACGGGCCTATAGCTACATACTAAGGCTGTTTAGACCAAGATTTAATGTTCATATTTGTTGAAGGTCAAGAAAATGTAAACAAACCGAAGGCCAGACGACGCATTCAATCTCATGTGGCACGACACAGTCTCCGAGAGAAACGAAAACGCCAGCAGCAGCTCGGCGACAACTTTCGTGTTGTGACACCCAAAGATGTCTTGCCTCATTTCTCACCTACAAAGATACACAACAGTTCATTAGCAGAGACGATCGGTCCTCCCTCCTACGCAAATTCTCGTGATTCCATTCACATGTTTTATGCAGCGTCGTGCAGCATGCAAGCATTCTACAACAGACGTAAGGCTATTTCAGTTCACGAGTGAAAGCACAGTAGCTGATAGCATTTCTCCAGATAAGTTTCTACCAGGTGATGAACCTGTTTTCAGTATCTCAGATGAGCTTGTACTTCGGAATTTTGTTAGCGTTCTCCAACGCAGTCAGGACGATGTCGCTCTTCTCAATGCCGTCATGCTCACTTTTGCACTTGCAACTCCTTCTTTTAATATCAACGGCTGTTATCTTGAGTACAAAGCTCAAGCCTTGAGTTTTCTGCGCGAGAATATCCGCTCTAGTGACAAAGCCGCCTCGGAATCGACGATCGCCGTCATACTACTACTCGCAGCGTCAGAAGTTCGTGCTACGTTCAAATTCGATTTCATTCAAATATTATAGCTAACTGCGCATCTCAATAGGTGCGGCTCGGAGTGCCCGTTCAAGTGCAGATTCACATGAATGCAGTCCATGAACTTGTTGAGATATGCAGGAAACGGGGTGTATTTCTCAGTGACAACATTAAACGCGCGATTTTTTGGTGAGATTTGCTCATTAAAGCACTAGAAAATCATGCTGATACCCCAATTAGGCAAGATCTAAATGCCTCCGTACTGACAGGATCAAGACGAGTTGTGGATCACAGAACGTTCCCAGAGCTTCAGTGGTGCAGGAGTGCTTCTGACCCATCCCTTGTTCCTCCAGGATTCCAGAAGCTATCAGGCGTTCTCGGCGAAAACTTTACCGATGTGCTACGAGACATATCTGCGTTGCAATGTATTCGCGACTCTGGCTTCTTTTGTGAAGAGAGCAGCATGTCAATGGCACGTATTGATAATCATCAAGCGTCTATTCAATCTCGTCTAGTCAGTCTTCCCTCGCGTTCGACTGTTGTTCAGTGCTGCCATCTCGGAGCATATCTGTGTTCCGCAATGCTGAGATGCAAACTTTGGCGCACTTCAACTACCCCGGTAAGTGAAACCTCGTAGTATGGGTCTGACCGTGGCGCTAAAAGAATTAGTCCTTTCTCTCCTTCCAGCTTCTTGGTAAGCTCCAGGAGACGGAAAATCACGCTGGTTGGGATGAAATGCCCGAGCTTTATTCATGGCTGCTATATATCGGCGGGGCCTTCTCCCCAGCAGGAGGTGTGCGATCAGACTATGCAGCATTGGTACAGAAGAACCGTTATTGCCGGCTAAGCGGGGTGTTCAACACGTGGACAGACTTACTTGGGATACTGAAGCGATTTATCTGGTCCGATAACGCGTTCAAGTCCCAGGTCAAGGCCTTTTGGGAGGAGACAACTCTTGATTCGTGGTGCCTCTCCGACCAAGAGTCAGCGTCATCTTCCACTCTGTCATCGGTCTGGTAGTATCCACTGAGAAACGCTGCGGAAATCTACAGTCTTGATTTTCCTGGTATCATGCGTTCCCCTATTTGTAATCGCTGATCGCAATAGTAAGACCATTGAGCCAAGATGCTGACTGCCCAGACCGCGGATAGACAAATGTGACCCTCATCGTATCTCGGACTAACCAAGAGTAGAAGGCAACCATTACCGCTTTAGGAAATACCTTTTTTCCTCAATTGGTTAGCCAGTGTTGAGATATCGAGCACCATATTGAGTGCCCGTGCCCTCCTCAAAAGCTTTATTCGCAAGGAGTATAAAGCCAATTGGTGCGGACGAGTTCTTCTCGCATCAAAAGGGCTCCTCTCTCCAATCGTCACCAGAACTCCAGTCATGCACCATTCGCAGCTTTTCAAGCCACTGACAATCGGTCGTTTGGAGGTCCAGCACCGAGTTGCGATGGCCCCACTTACTCGATTCCGTGCAAAAGACAATCGCGTACCGACAGCATTGATGCAGGAGTATTACGGCCAGCGAGCGGCTGTGCCAGGCACGTTGTTGATCACCGAAGGGACCTTTGTATCCGCAGCCTCGTGTGGCGGATTCCGGAACGCACCGGGCATCTGGCGCGAGGACCAAGTAGACGCCTGGAAGAATGTTACCGACGAGGTTCACCGGAAGGGATGCTACATCTTTTGTCAAATATTTGCGATGGGGCGTGCCGCCGATTTCGAAACCGCTACTCAAGAAGGATATCCAATCGTTGCGCCAAGTGCGATTCCGATAAATGACGGTGACCCAGTGCCACGCGCGATGACGGCTGAGGAAATATATCGCACAATTCAAGACTTCGTCACAGCTTCCAAGAATGCTATCCGAGCTGGCTTCGATGGCGTGGAGATTCATGTTGCAAATGGCTATCTCCTTGATCAGTTTCTTCAGGACGTGAGCAACACTCGGCAGGATGCATACGGTGGAAGCGTTGAGAACCGGTCTCGTCTTATTGAGCAAGTGCTCCAAGAAGTCGCGGATAGCATTGGTCCGGAACGAATGGGGCTTCGGTTGAGTCCATGGAGCACCTTTCAGGGCATGCGCATGGAGAATCCAATCCCGCAATTCTCGGACATCATTACCAAAGCCAAAGCCAGAGGAATAGGATATCTACATCTCGTGGAATCGCGCATCTCCGGTAGTGACGACTATGTCGGCCATGAGCAATTGGATTTTGCCTACGACCTCTGGGACGGGCCGTTGCTTGTCGCTGGTGGGTATTCACCAACGGAGGCTGCAGAGCTCGTTGACGAGAGATATCCCAACAAGAAAATAGTGGTTGTATTCGGCCGACACTTCATCTCTAATCCGGATCTCGTGTTTAGAATTAGAGAAGGACTTCCGCTGCAGGAATACGACAGAAGCACTTTTTATGCTACAGGGTCTCCAACAGGATATGTTGACTACAAATACAGCGAGGCCTACCCGTCAAGATATCAAGAGACAAGCTTGACTCTAGGTTTGGATCAAGACAAGATTGCGATTAAAGTGTAGTTTAGGATATCTTGGGGTGTTTTTCTCCTCATCTGTAGTTTGCAAAGATTTAGACTATTTGCGCGCCGTGAATTCCAAATCACCCATATGATTTTACTTGGTCTTTGGCAAATGCTCCTCGAGAAATTTTACAAGCTGCATCTACGGACTCTGATCAAATTTTTGCCCCAACCTTTGGCTATACCCCGGCCCCGAGGGCTCTTGATGTTCAAAACATTCGCCTAATTAGCGTTGGCCCGAACCAGTGATCTGGATGAAATGATGCGACACCAAAAGCTTGACCATCCGCGAAACCGCATGTTTCAAACACGTTTGAAGCTTTCGGGATCTCAACGTCGCGGCGTTTTGTGCTTGTTCTGCTACCCGCTGTGGGTCCAAAAGGCTTGATTCTCTTGCCGCGCCTTCGGTTTCCCGTTCAGCGGATTGAATCGAGTCCGGCAGCTTGGTGAGCGAGCCCCGAGACACAACATCCAATAACGTTGATTTTCGTGGTGCAACGATGTTCAGGCCATGTGCAGCAATTACTCCAAATGGCTGTTTGGCCAAGATACGATCTCCGTCCAAATGATTTTTTGGGGTAATCTTAAACGATTTTCGGGGCTGATAACGTGCATTGAGGAATGAAGTTGGCATTGTGATATGTACATAAGTAGCTATGGTAGCAAACAAGACTTGACCCTATAAACATCTTCCCTCATGGAACCCTCCATCATTATGGTGTGTCTGGCATCCTAGTTATTCCTCCCCTTCCCATTACCATTACCATTTGCATTTCCGTTTCTCCCATTTCCTCGTCCACCACCAGTCTTGCCAGCTGCAGGGCCAGCAGGAGCATTTGCGCCAACAACGCCATTCGGGGGATTGGTACCCGCCGCGTTATTTTGAATACTTCCTCCCGAGATACCACCTCGAGGACTGACATTGTTGTTTGCCTGCGCAGCCTTGCGTTGGTACTGTGCCACAGTGGCACCAGTAGCTGGAGGATTGATGACCATGACCATGCCTTGCTGACAGTGCTGAGCTTGGGAACAGTAGATGTAGATCGGATCGGTATCTGTAATGGGCACCATGAACATGGGCGTGTTTCCCGCTTGGCGGTTGTTGTTCTTTTTTCCTTTTCCTTTCCTACCGTTACCACTAGAAGCAGGTGCAGCCACAGGTTGGAAGTCCGAGAATATAGCGTTTCTCTGAGGCTGGCATGGAGAATTGGCGTTGGAAGATGCCACACTATGGTTCTGGTTACAGCTGTTAGTACGATACGAAGGCTGGCTTGCTAGACATCGAAGCTGGTGTATGTCGTACCTGGGTCACAAAGTTGAATGCCACCATGTCTCCTGGTTGAGCAGTCACAGAGTTTGGAGTGAATGTGAACTGGTTGTTCGCTCCAACAGTGACCATCATCGTAGCCGCTGAAGTGGTCCAGCTCTGGGCAAGCGCCACAAATACGATAGTGTTCAGGAGCATTTTGGGGGGATCAAGAAACGGTGCGAATTACAATTGAGTAAGCTAATATGTGACGAGAAAGAAAAAATAGAAATTGATTAAGTTACGGATGAAATTGAGAACTGCCCAGCAACTCTTGATTCACAACCAAGGCTGGAAATTCCCCCAGGCTATATACGCTTGAGGCCTATGGCTTGTGCTTTTCTTTCCTAGTCTTTGAGGCCATCTACCATCAAACGCGGAGCATGACGCTATCTGCAGACGCATGTCTAACCGTTGAAACGCGTGTGAAGAGTCTCACGATGCCGTGTGAATGAGGTCACATGCCATCAGTATGCTCGCAGATTTGTTATTAACTCAAGACATCGAGATCGATATCAACCTAATTATTCGAGCACGGCTCAGTCTCCTTGATGCTGCTGCTTGATAGTATCGAATAAATAGGTGGAACTACAATTTTACGGCCTAAATTTTGGTATAGCATCTATGGTCAACTTTACGCAGCTGAAGGTGTTGATGTTTCCGCGCATGTGTTTCATCTCGACTAGCCCCGACCCGTTGGAGCGGGAGGAACACAATTTTATTGTGGGTTTGTTGTCGCAAAACTACTTAAGTAGGCCGGAGAACATGTTTCGGCAAAGTAATCATCCGAGCTCAGCATATGATGGGCCTGGCAGTTCCCTCCCAACGTACGACCACTAACCTTTGTCACTTTGGGGTGCAGGACTATTTCGACCACATGACTTTAGTAGGGGTCTTACGCTCGTATGATTGCGCCTGAAAGATTTTGAAATACTCATTTGAAGGCCTGATGCTCTGGCCTCATGGGCTGTTATCGTTTCGTGAATCTAGGTCCTGCCAATGCCTGCGCACGTGATATAGGTAGGATCTAGGGGCCTTGTATCCAATAGCGGCTCCGACAACTGAGAATATCAAGTAGCTAAAGCGCCCGATATCGGGTATTGTCAAATAAGACGTCCTGCAAAATGCTAACGGAGGGAAAAGTCCGAAGAACATGAATCAGATAAGATGACCTGATGGGATCCATGTATGCCGCGCAACCGCGCCAAGTAACTAACGGGAACTGCAGGATACCCTAGTTATCTAGCCAAATCCCATCGTGAAATTTTTGGATACCTTGTTCGCATGCAAATTATGAGTAAAATGTACTGTTGAACAAGCAAGAAGAAGGCTGCATCCAGCGCATATTCAAATAACTAATTAAGCGTATAAGACAACAATCTGAACTCTGGGTGCTTAAAATCCATCGCGCGATCTGGTCATGTTACTTGCGCGTTCATCCATTAGGAGGACTGCGATAGACAGCGATGTGCCGACATAGTGCACCTCGACGACCGGAGTCAACACCACAATTGGGGATCCCGGTGTGCGACTTTGGCTCGATTGGACCAAGGCTCAAAAAGTTTTCACGACCCAGCCATGCACCAGCAGGATGGTAGGAACTGATCTCGCTGGGATCAGCGTGATTTGTCGGATCAGATAAGATAATTGGAACGTCTGCCGTGCGACGGTTAAGGCCCCCGCCGCCACGTTACTTGGCATTCACGCGACCTACCCGTTTCACGCCACCTAGCCAATGCCAGGGTCCAGGCTAGGCCCAGAAGAGTAATGGTCTGTAGTTCTTGTCCAGGCCCCATCTACCATGCGGTGCTGTACCTTGGATTTATAAAAGTCGTTGTTATTCCCGCCCATGTTTTTCCAAGAAGTATTGCATTTCTCCTTGATCATCAATTGTCCAATCAAGAATAATGTCCCCTTTGGACATCTTCCGGGCCACGGGCAAGCGTGATGCTCCAAACGATACTATCACGCCTGCTCAGCAACCAGAAACAATAAATATGGCCGAGAAAAAGACCGACGATATCAACGTTGCAGAGAGCCAGGATTGGGTCAAGGTTCCTGAGGATGTTGTTGTCAACCCCACGGCACAACATGGTGTTCAGAAGATCGAGGCTGTCACATTGACTTGGGGCAAATGGTCGCTGGTAGCATTGTTGTTCAAGTATGTGTTCCACTATTATTGAAATCGCTCAAGCTAATTCGACAAACCTGAACAGCATCTGGATCATTTTCCTCACGAATGGCCTCAGGGCATCGGTTCTTGCTGGACTTTCGCCCTACGTCACTAGCGAGTGGAGATCCCATTCGTTGCTGGCTGTAATCAGAATTGTGTCAAACTCCATGACCGCAGCCGTGTACATCCCAATGGCCAAGTTGATTGATGTCTGGGGCCGTGCTGAAGGTTTTCTCCTGATGGTCTGCTCCGCGACCTTGGGCACAATCCTCATGGCCGCATCCCGCAACCTTGCTACATTCTGTGCTGCGCAGGTAGGTAACTCCGATCATGATTAATTTATTCTCAAGGAGCGATGCAGATCTAACTTTTGATCTACAGGTCTTCTACTCGATTGGTTTCGCAGGCATTATCTACACAGTGGCTGTGCTTGCAGCGGACGTTACGACTCTCAAGAATCGAGGTATCGCATTTGCATTCACTTCCTCTCCGTACATGATCACTGCATTTGCGGGATCTAAAGCTGCCGAGGCCTTTCTCTTGAAGAATGTACAGAATTGGCGATGGGGCTTTGGAATGTTCGCCATCATCATACCAGCGGTCACGATCCCGCTTTTCGTCCTTCTTAAAGTTCAACTCCGAGAAGCTGCGAGACGCGGTCTCTTGCCTGAGGAGGTAAAAGCACCAGTGACACTCCAAAGCTTTTGGACCGGCCTGGTTTCCTTTGATTGTAAGTTCGGAGCCATTACCGCTCTTGTATGAGCGAAAGCTGATGTGTTTCTCCATGAAGTACCAGGTGTGTTCTTATTCGCCGGTGGTCTCACAGTGTTCCTTCTCCCGTTCAGTCTCGCTACGACCGCGCCCAAGGGATGGAAGACAGACTACATCATTGCAATGATTATTGTCGGTTTCATTGTACTGGTATTCTTTGGGTTTTACGAGACTTATTGGGCCCCTGAACCTTTCCTGAAGAACAAGTTTCTCTTGGATCGTAGTGTAATCGGAGCGTGTCTAATTGACATGACATATCAAGTCAGTGCACTCAGCCTCAAGGCAATCAAAATGCTAACGAAATTTTGAAGGTATCTTACTACTGCTGGAACAGCTACTTCACGTCATTCTTACAGGTCGTATGCAATCTGTCAGTTGCTGAGGCAGGATACGTCAACAGCACTTTTCAGGTTGTCTCTGGTGTTCTCCTTTTCATCGTCGGTTTCTCGATCCGAAAGACCGGTCGCTTCAAGTGGCTATTCTACGTCACAGTTCCAATCTATACCTTTGGTCTTGGATTGATGATTTACTTCCGGAAACCTAACACAAAAATCGGCTTCATTATCATGTGCGAGATCTTCATCTCGATAGGTGGAAGTGTCTTTATCCTCTTGGTTCAGCTGGCCGTCCTCGCTGCCGTAGATCATCAGCATGTCGCCGCAGTACTTGCTCTGCTGTATGTGAGCGGCACAGTCGGTGGTGCAATCGGAAACGCCATCTCAGGAGGCATTTGGACCAATACCTTCCTGAAAGCTCTGATACGGGAACTCCCAGCATCTGCCCAGGCCGACGCAGTGTCTATCTACGGGAACATCGTAACCCAACTGTCGTACCCTGTCGGGAGCATCGAGCGTATTGCCATTCAAAATGCCTACGGTTATGGACAAGCTCGGATGCTTGCTGCAGGCGTTGGTATTTTCGGACTTTCCTTCATCTGGATGTTCCTCATCCGAAACCACGATGTCTCCAAGAAGACCCTGCAGACGAAGGGTGTTGTTTTCTAAACGCTTGTGCTTTGGACGATGCTCACAATATTGGGGTTTCAAGGCCGTAGCTATGCATGCTCTTTGAAATAGACAAACTGTGAAAGATGTAAGAAGCGATAGAAAGAAATCATAGTAGTTCATGAGAAACAAAATTCCCTGAGATCAAATCGTATTTTGTACTTAATCTCAAATATACACTACGAAGATGTGCTAATGTGATCCTTATTCCGTACATTCGATCTCGGTTTCGAAATCCTTATAATTCCCCTCCTATCTTTGTAAGGTTAATAGTCCAGGCCTGTACGGCAAACGACCATAATCGCCGCCAGAGCTGGGAGACCGCCCCTGGTATAGCAGCTGCAGGTTGCAAGGATCAACGGTCATGGTCTGGTCGGGATTACTACGAAGCAGATCACCGTGACTAATATCGTTAGTCCAGGTAGCCCCACTGTTTGCCTTTCCAGCGAACGGATTGCTCTCGGTCGCGGCTTGCGGTGTCCATGAGCCGCCAAGACTGGTGGCCGTGAAGGAGCGGAAGAAGCGGCCATTTGCGCCAATGGCTTCAACAATCATAAGATACTTTTGCTGGCCTTGGAGCGTATAGACTTGCACAGCCTCGAATAGATTGTTGGTTGTGTCGCTGAGCACTACGGTCGATGCTGTGCCAAAGTTGCCTGGGAAGTTTCCAATGGGCATGCTAGCACGGTAGATTTTACCATTATCGCCGGCGAAGAAGAGATACATGTTTGCGCTATCTCCGATCAGCGTCTGATCGATCGGACCAGTGCTGGATCCCGTGATGCTTCCGGAGAAGAGTGGCTGCGCCGACGACCAACCATTGGCACTTGTAGGGTCGCTTGCTGTGCGGTAGGAGAATGCAGTTGGTCCCCATTGGTAGGCTAGAACCCAAATCTTCTTTGGAGCAAAATACAAAAGTGTTGGTGCGACTACTGCCGAAGTCATTGCGTTCTGGCTGGAAGAGGCCATTTCGGACCAGTTTGTGAAGAGGCCAAAGTTCATTGAGCCCCAGGTCGAACCTGTGTCATGGGTTGTTGCGTATACTAGCTGTTTGCCATTGTAGTTGACGACCGTGAAGTCCTTGAGCGATACCCATCCTGACTTCGGGTTCGCTAGTACACCGGTTGATGTCCACCGGTATGTAGATGGCAGATCGCATGCGGCTTGTGCTGCCACTATAGTAGTTGACCATAGCAATGCAAAACTCGTAAGGACGCAGGAGATCATGGTGGAATGAATTTGACCGATGACTTGTTCAGTCGTGAAACAAGAGGCTTAAGTACAGGTGCGAAGGACTACCGATTTCGTAAAGAAGCTTCATGGAGTCTATATAGCGTGACTAGATTCTTTGTGGAGAAGCAAAACATACGATCGTAATCTGCATTGTTCTGCGGAGAATTCTTGATCAGCAGAGCCTTTATTTGTAGTATACAAGCATCCCTTCTCCGCCTAATTCTTCTACCAGCTAAATCATGTCCCCATCCTCGTTGCGTACAAATTGCGAATGCCCCAAACCGAGTGAACTTGAGGATGAATTGTATTTGTATGGCGCGCGCACGATGTTTCAATTTTCCGAATTGATCGAGTGACCAGGATATTGCTTGTTACCGGTTAATCTAAGTTGATTAGCATAATTATGCCACAAGACTTATTAGTAGCAGGACGGACCCTAAATTCTCCGTAGCACGGAGAAGAGACTCTAAAATTCAAGGCTATACTATAATGAACCCAAATAGAGGGTCGGGCATTCTTGTTGCAGTAACAGAAGTTTTAATATCCCTCCACGATACCTATCTCATCATACACCTTGGGCCATGACGTTTCAAAGACCAAAGACGTGCTTAACGTCCTTGAAAATGTAGCCCGTCATCCTCAAATCCACCCAGTACCGAAAAGCGTCGGTCTCGCTCCGCAGCTTTCGGAAGTACTCATCTGACCGACAATTGCGTAATGGTTAGATCACGCCCGGTGTTGCGGGTGTAGGTAGGTAATATTCCGATGCAGAATTTTTTCCAATCGCGACGAACACCGTCTGCTACGTACGTGTGGGGTAATCATGATAGTTCTTAATCGAACTCCATCGACCAGAACCGGTATAAGTGCTTTTGAGTGGCAGGCAAGAACGCAATGGAGTCAGCATAGCCACATCCATGCTTCCATTAGGCGCATAGAGGTCATGAGATACACATGGTATACTCGTACAAACCTTACACCGCTCCTACAAGCAATAGGTACTCCACCTGCCTCGCTGTCCCATATGTCCCTCTCGCTATTACTACGCTTCGGTTTGCAGAGTTCATCACCTCGCGCTCCAATCAACGATCTGTGCAGCAAAATCTTATTTCGCGGCCAATAGATCCAGCACGACGTTGATTGGCCCAGCGAAGGTAAGCACGCCGATCCGGATGATACTATTACATCCTACTTCCCGCATCGGGACAGTACTGTGTAGAGCTTGCACCATCGAAAACAGCGTTTGTGGGTGTTTAACCTGACAGCGCGTGCCAGGGCGCGGCTTACTGCGATGGAGTCAGATTGCGGAGAACGAGGCGCTGGCGTGCGCAATACGTACCTAGGTAGGTAGTGAAAGGGTATATAGGGACGGTTGCGCGGTGGCATGTTATATTCTGGTCGTATAGCGACCTCGAAGTTTTCACAACAATGGCGAGATTTCCGCTCACACTGTGTCTGCTCGCTCTTGCGCAAGTGTGTCTGGGCACTAGAACGTGCTCTGCGAAAGGGCAGAGACGTGCATGGTAAATATTGTGACCTCGACTGGCCATGATACTAAAGACTAGGGTTAACAGCTTCACAGGCATACATTCAGCAACGAAGAGAAATTAGCGTACATCGACGCGGAGCTTTGTTTGATGAAGAAGCCCGCAACTTTAGGATTGCCGGCTGCGCAGACGCGGTTCGATGAGTTCCAGGCGATACACCAGTTGCAGGCGTATGCCACGCATTTTGTTGTGAGTGTGAACTAAAAGGACTAACGTATGCTGTAGCGTTGATGAGTTGTTTAGGGCGGATTTCTCCCGTTTCACCGCGCCATGTTGCATGCACACGAGACCGCGCTCCGAACCGAATGCTCCTACTCTAGATGGCAACCGTACGTCCGCTTCCCTGTATTACATATCACCGTCTAAACCCCGCAGGTACTGGCAAGAGCAGCTTGATGCCGGCAACTTTGCGTCCAGCATAGTCTTTGATCCAGTATATGGCTTTGGCGGCGGCTTGGATGCGCAAGGGTGCGTTACTACCGGTCCATTTGCACATTATGTGAACCATCTTGGGCCGGGATATGAAAATACGGATCACTGTATGGACCGACAGATCAATGAGACGTTTAGCGCGAGTTCGTCACAGCAGGATGTTGATGAATGTCTTGTTCAGCCAGACTGGTTAAGTGCGTGGCCCTGCATTGAGAATAAGCCGCATATTGGAGGACATGGTGGCGTGGGTTTACAAGTAAGCTTCTCCATTATTTACAATCCATTTGATGAACGTAGGTTGACTTTTACAACTAGATGCTCAACCCAGTATCCTCACCGGGCGATCCACTATTTTACTTGCATCATACCTGGCTCGACAAGATTTGGGCAGATTGGCAGGCCAGAGATAGTCCGAAAAGATTGACGGAGATGGGTGGATCGAACATCATGTCTGCAGAGGGGTTGGCAATCTTTCCACCAAGGCCGCCATATATTCCACAGCCGACAGGTGCGGATGGCGATCCAGGTACGGAGACCACATTAACGCATGTTTTGAACATGTATGGAAATGGGCCAAACCGGACTATTGCAGAGGTCATGGATATCGGGAATGATATTCTCTGTTATGAGTATGTTGAGCCGGGCTATGATGAATACTAGGTAGAAGCTCAATTTATCCTGGTTTCAAGAGAACGATGGCTCCACAAAGCAACTTCATACGTGATCCCCGCGGACGAACAACGGGACCTTGGTTCGTTCAAGTATGTAAAGGTAATTAAAGACCTTGGCTTTATGGACTATAGCTCCGTTTGGGTTCTTAGCTGGAGTATCAGGCTCGCTGGCTTCATCGGCCCTTTTGTCTACGAGAGTCCATAGGGAGCTTGGATCCGGAAATGAGTTATACAGGGTACTGTCGCGCGGAAGTTCATTCAGGAATGGAAAGCGATCATCGGAGTAGGATAAGGCGATCCAACGGGCACCGGGTTTGGCGACCAGGGCAAGGTGTACGGCTAAGACGTTCAGGGGGTGCACAGGTTCAGACGAGGTTCTATTTTCCAGATCTATAGGAGCGTAAGGATCAGCCGAGACTGGATATGGCAGTGGCAGATGAACATCTTCTGAGCATGCAATTGCATCGGAGGTGGATTTATCGACAATGACAGTGTATGCATTGGGCTGGCATGCTTTGATGAGGGAGGTGTGGTCGAGGAGATCTACGACATGCCAGCGCATATGTCCTCCCAGGTTTTGGTTTTCCTCGTTGGGCTTGTCGTAGTTTTCCTTTTCGTTCGTTCTGCCTAGCTCAACGGCGATGTCGGAGTAATCGAGGTTGTGGATTTGTTTTGGATTTCTGGCATGTGTGCGTAGGTGGGACGAGAGCAAGGAGGTACCGCAGCCAATGTGAAGGATTTCGGGCAGGCCATCTTTTGCTAGTCTCAATGCTTCGGCGATGGGGGAATCAAGAGAATTTGGCGACTCGAGCCACTCAAAGGGGGTTTTGTCAGATTCAAATCGAGTATTCCAGTATTCCTGCGAGCCAAATGAGGGCGGGGATTTCGGAGGCATACTTCTATATAGAAGTTTGATATAACCTCATGTCATGCGTCTAGAAACTCGAACGGCTGTGCGTAGATTATTCAATCGAATATAGGATGAAATATAGGATTAGAGTAGATATTCTAAAAGTTGGAGAAGGGTGACTGCTGAAGCGTGATAGATGGTGTATCGGACCGAATTTTCTCCGGGCGCAGATGTTGGATTTGCGGACTCCCGTATTCGTTGGTGCTCCTCCAGCGCAACTTCGACGGCCATGGCGACCCGCCAATTAATACCACGGCCGCTGGGCCTTCGAGGAGCTTCACGAGTATGCCAGGCGCATTGGCGACACCGCGCATTGGAACCCAGCCAGCCCCCCACCACAGGCCGGCGCCATGCCTCAACCCCAGCGCGGGGAGGCGGCCTGTCTGAAGAATTTCGACGGCGACAGGCAGCGCAACAAAAGGCGACGCCTACGCCCGTGATCCCCCAGCCCGACAAGTACCGCCCGCCCTCGCACGGCAAGACGGCGCCCAACCGCGGCCGCGACCTGGCCAACCGCGTCTACGGCCCGCCCCTCTCCGCCGACGACAAGAAGCGCATGGCCACCAAGAAGTACCCCAACATGATGAGCCCCGAGGGCTCCTTCTCCCACTGGTTCATCAACACCAAGAGCATCCACGTCTGGATCTCCATGGTACCTTCACATCCCCCGCATTTACATTGCCCAGGCTAACTCGCGCAGGGCATCCTCTTCTCCCTCGCCGGCTCCGCGTGGTGGCTCGACTTCCGGTCCAAGACGGTCTACTTCGAGCTGGTCCCCTCGAGCAAGGACTTCCTGCACCACCCCTACTCGTCCTTCACTCGCTTCGTCGAAGTCTACCGCATGCACTATGAGCAGACGTCGCAGATGTACACCCAGCAGCGCCTCAAGAAGGCCGAGGACATCGAGAAGAGGAAGCAGTATCGCCAGGAGCGGCAGCGAGAGGCCGAGGAGAGGGGCGAGGAATGGGTCGAGGATACCAGGTATTACGTTGGCGAAGATGGGATAAGGAGGCGGAGAGTGAAGAGGTGGTTTGGCATCTGGGAGTAGTCGAATACACCCAAGACCACGATTGTACGATATATGTCACCAATAGCAGCCAACATCAGCGTCGCATGGCATGATTACGAGAGGGATAGAGGTGTAAATCAAATTGATATCATAACGCTTGCAAAAACAATCAAAAGCCCAGACTCTCGCCCATCTAACTATACGACCCAGGCGCCCAACTCTTCCTCCCCTCCTTCTGGTCCTTGCCCTCGAAGAAAATATCAACCTGGTTCGGCTCCCCATTCTTGCCCTCCCGATAATCATACCTAATCTTCTTCCACTTGAGCTTAGGATGATCCTTGATCTCATCACCCTTCATATTCATGCCCATCTTGCCAATCCTCTCCACCACAGGGCTCAACAGCATCGCCATGCTGAAGTAGCTGTCGTCGCGGACAATAGTGCGGTTGGCAAACACCACGAGCAAGCACAGCGCGAAGAACTGGATCCCGCAGATGCCGCCCAGGATACTGAGAATGTACGACCAGTCCACGTCGAGCTGCTGTCCCTGAGTCGGCACCACGCGTTGCCCGCTGACGTTGTACCGGATGCCGTGGTCGTCGAAGGCTGCTACCGCCCCGATGGTGAAGCGCATCAGCATTCCCTCTACGTCCTTAGCGGTCACGACGCGTGCCGGCGACCACTTGCTGCCTTGTGAGTATGACCGCGATTGTCGGTCCAGCCAGTTGTTCCAGGGGATGCCTGTCCATCCGATGGCGCCGGCAGCGATGCGGGCAAAGTCGTCGCTGCCGTAGACTGCCGAACTGTCGTCGTCCGTCAGAGCGGTGATGTCGTCCTTGTGGTCGGCCTTTGTGATGTTGGCGAGGGTGCTGTTGCAGAGGAAGAGGGAGGTCGTCTTGACGCGGTCGTCAAAGCCGTATTGCAATACTGTGAAATTGGTGCATCGTGGGCCGCAGAAGGCTTGCACTGAGCCGATCCATGTGATGGCTCCGGCAACACGCTCGGGCACTGCGTATCTGTCCCAGTCTTTTCCTGGCTCTTTCCCGTCGATGAACCAACTGCCAAACTCTTCATAGTCGGGACCTTCCTCGATCACGGAGCCGTTGCCCTTGGTTTCGAGCTGTGTGCATGTCGTAATTGCAGAAACGTTGCGTGAGCTAGCGAGGTAGTTGGTATACTGGTGTGCAGGGTCACGGTTGTAGAAGCGATATACATATGATCCATCCGCTTTGTAGAGGGGGGTACCAGGGAGACTGGACAAGTCGTTTCGAAGCTGGTCGACAGGAAGCTCGGGGTACACCATGGCTTCCATGCCGAACATCCAGGCAGCCTCCAAGGACGTTTCGTTGGCCATGGTGTCTGTGTCAGGAGCGGCGACCTGGGGGTCCGTTTCCAGGTACCAGTTATTCAGATTTGCTACATTGACACTTCCATGTGTCAACAGTGGGAAATCAGAAGGGCTCATCGGCCAGAACAAACTGAGCAGGGCGACTAAGATCTGCGAACCGATGTTGATGGACAGCCAGACGAAACAAGCCAACCACATCCACTTGGTGCCGTCATCTCTGATATCTTTGAACATCTTGAATCTCCGCAGAAACTTGCTGCCGCGGAATCCAGGCGCAGAAATGAACATGAGCTTGGTGACCTTCGCAAGAGAGCTGAGATGCAAGATGAGGTCAAAGACCTCGAGGCTGACGTATCGTCGTGTCAAGAAAGACCATCGGAATGTCGCTGCGTAGTGTTTGAGAGAAGACAAAATGTTCAAACCTAAGCAGAGTGAGAGACCGAGCAGCACGGCATTGAAGATTCGGACATCCTTATTGGAGAGGACGATTGCTCCTCTGAATCCTTCCCAAGATTTGAGCGCCACGCATATCGCTGCGCTGAAGAACAGCGTGATGAGAAGCTTCGCCGCGCCAGTTTTGAAAAGCTTCTTTCTTGATTCGTTATGATCAAATCGCTTGACATGGTGATGGAGGTGGTGGTGGTGCCCATCTTCCACATCGAATGTTGACGCAGGTGTGCTGAGGTAAGTGTAGCCGCCACCTTTAGACTCCATTATCTCCGGAGACATCACTGGAGGCGCATTTGTATATGATGTGTCGACATTAGAATACGGCGAGCTACTCGAATATGGAGAATCCATATGCTGTGTTGAGAGATCCCCATCATTCTGGTGGTGGGGAGGATCGTACGCCATCAAGGGGGGGTTTGCAGGCGGAGGATCATTTCCGAAGCTCACTGTCCGGGAGCGCTCCATGGTTTTTACTTTATGATATAGTCGGAAGGGGCTTCAAAGAGCGCGAGGTTGTGTGCGCGAAAATGAGGTAGAGTCGAGCTTGCGTAGATAATAGCGCTCACGCAATGCTCGGGTCGAGGAACCTAAGCTGATCCTTCCATTCGACGATCGACGTAGTCCGTAGTTTATTGCGGGTTGAGTGAGGGCCAAGGAACGCGATGTCCCAAAACAGATAATGGTGTTGAGAAGGCTGACTTGCTTCGGCGTGGAATCCTAGGAACGACAGAAATACAAAGAAACCGAGAGGTATCAACTTCCAACAAGATGATATAAGAAATGTTCAACAAGAGCTTGGGGACTTGACAACCTGATCTTTTCCGCGTGGTCTGCCGGGGCCAGGGTAGGTATTGGGGGCTGGAAAATGGGGCCGTAGAGTCAGGAGGGGGGTCTATGCCACCTCTTGAATCCTGCCGCAGTCTCTTGAGTCGCGAGCACCTTTGAACGCGGATCAAATTCGCGGAACAGCGAAGACAATAGAGAATATGTTTCACAGTACCGATGAGATGGTGAAGTCATGAAGAAGCACTCCTCGATGCTAAACTCCCAACAACGTGGTGCGCTGGGAGGCCTTAACCTTAAAGGATATTTTGTGTGAGGCTGATTCTCGATACCGGGTCAGCCAGCCTATCCACTATCGGTGGTATTTTTGGCGTTGTTGGAGAATTTAGCGACTTGCGATTCGCTGGGGGAGCTCTAGCCTTGTGCAGGTGTGAGGTGTCTAAGCCACGGTGAGCTTAAGTCTCAGAAGCAATTTGGGGGCTGAACTGAAAAGTCGCTAGCTCTTCTGCAGATCTATGCAGAGACTGAGGCTGGACCTCCAGCCGATATGCACGTTGGTTGCAGACGATGCATACCTGACGGAGTCGGAAATCATACAACAGAGTGACGTGATGAAGTACAACTGGTGGTACATATGAGGCGGAGCAGACATTCGACCCCATCCGTACACCACAGCCTTGCTACGGCGTAGTATCGTGCATCGGTTAAATGGTTCATCGTTCGCACGACCTTGAATTTGTTCGTGAATGGTGATCCAAGTTTAGTCTCGCTGCAAAAGATCATGGTTCCGAGCCTCAAGGACGATGAACGGTAGAATTTCCTTCTCTGGTTAGCGTAGCGTACTGGAAGAATGAGACGGATGACAAATGCGACGAACCGACTACGCATCGTGTGAAGGTGGAGGGGTACACACATCAATTGTCCTTCGTACCCTGAGACATTAAAATATCCCGAGAAAAATCAAATCAATCTAAGCCTCAGCCATGTCGAGCCAAGTCATTCTCTACGATATCCCCAGCCAGGCAGGAACTTCGTGGTCCCTCAACCCTTGGAAGAGTAAGTAGTATACGGCGGTGAGAAGAGTTTTAGTAATTGGACACTAGCACGCATGATATTGAATTACAAGGGGATTGCGTACAAAACGGATTTCGTGGAGTATCCAGATCTGAAACCGAAGTTCGAGTCATTGTAGGTATACCGTATGCAGTGTCATCTGGAGATATCCTCACACTTGTCCAGTGGACTTCCTCCGAACGACAAAAACGCTCCTGGGTATTTCAAGGACTATAGCAGTCCCGCTATCCGGTATGAAGATGGCAGTTACGGAATGGACTCTTGGCCGATCGCACAGAGCCTTGAATCGCGGTACCCCGAGCCGTCTCTGCACCTTGACAACCCAATTGTCATCCAAATTCGCGATCACATTGCCAAGTCGATGGGGCCGCTGGTCCCACATCTTATCCCAAAAGTGCCACTCTTGCTGAATAAGCCATCTGCTGATTTCTTCTATGAGACAAGGGAGGAAATGTTCGGTGCACCTTTGCAAGAAGTTGAGAAGAAGGGCGCCACGGAACAGGCCTGGAAAGACGCAGAATCACCAGCAAAGGAAGCTGGTGATCTTTTGAGGAAGAACGGAGGCCCCTTCTTCTTGGGTCAGACTGGTAAGCAGTAATCGAGTCCTACGTGCTTGTATGATCGTGCTAAACTCTGATAGTGTCGTATGCCGATCTCATCTTTGTATCGATGCTGCACTTCATTAGTCGGCTCAATGAGGATATCTTCCAAAGATACTTGGCGTTGGATCCAGCCTTTCCGAAGCTTTACGAAGCGTCTAAGCAGTGGCTGGATAGAGACGACTAAAGACCATTCAAGAGAGAGGGAAAGTATGAGTCTGAGCGATGATGTCTTATCGGGTTGATGACTCCCCGGTAGCATGGTGGAATAAAGCGCGAGGTCGATTCCTTAGATTATCTAGTAGCTTACTGGCCACGAAGCGTCTCATCCACGATTTGAATAGCTTTTCGTAAGACTTGGCGATCCGTTTCAAAGTGAAGTTTGTCCACTGCATCGAAGAACGAAAAGAATTCTGGCTTGAACTGATCTTCCCCCGGACCACGGGCTGTGCGAGCATCATCCTCGAGAACAGCTATGAACCACCAAATGATTTTGACGCCCTTCCCGCGAGGCAGCTCTCGAACTGTAAACATGAACGGGTCCGTCAAGTTGTCCACGCTGCGAGACCTGTCCGGTGTGTCTGATTGGTCATCTTCTGGGTGTGGGGCTCGAGTGGGCATTCTGACGGGCAGTAATTTGCATTTATAGCCCGTTTCCTCTGTGACTTCGCGTGTTGCTGCATCCTTTCTCGACTCTCCAATGTTTCGGCGGCCTTTGGCGAGCATCCACTGTTGTGTCTTGACTAAATTGACTAGGCAGACTTTGGCCTCGTTTGGAGTCGATAGATCGAAAAGAATAGCGCCACAGCTCTCGACAAACTGCTCGGACGAGTATTGCTGGGTGGCAAAGTTAGACTGAGCCATGATGTGTGTTGGCGGATGTATGATGGAGTGGAGCAGGCGTTGGCTGAGACGCGTCGAGACTAACGCGTGGTCACGTGGCTCGGATGTCTCCTTTGAGCTTATCTCCGGCCTGAAGTCTGGTCATCCTCCATCGACTTCGAGTCTGCGATTTGAACCTGTTTCCCGATAATTCTGGCGCCATGTTGCTTATTAGTTCTTCGACGGAAGATCAAACGATTCATGATTATTTGCCAATGACTCTCACTTTCAAATTCTTTCCAACATGATACGTCATGGTTACTGCTCCACTGTCATAAGTAATCACCACTAGTCGACAGTGAACCGCACGAGTTCACAGCTACACCTACTCTACCTGTATATTCATCTCAAAATGCTCGCCCCATCTGCTGCCTCCTCAATGCGCGTCAATTCAGCAGGCAGACTCTCTCAGATTGCTCGAACCATACAGCCACAGAGACAGCAGTTCAGAATGGCTCACAATGGCTCGACATTCAAGCTCAATACGGGCGCAGAAATCCCAGCCATTGGCTTTGGCACCTGGCAAGACAAGAACGCCCAGGAAGCGTAAGGCATCATTTTCACCATGCGATGTGTCTTGCAAGCACTCACAGGTCTCCAGAGCCGTCACCATCGCCCTGAAGACGGGCTACCGCCACATCGACACTGCACGCGTCTACGGCACCGAGCCCGCCGTTGGCCGGGCCATCAAGGAATCGGGCATCCCGCGCTCGCAGCTGTTCCTCACATCCAAGCTCTGGAACAACTCGCACCATCCAGATGACGTTGAGCCCGCGCTCGACGCCTCCCTCAAAGACCTCGGCACAGACTACCTTGACCTATATCTCATGCACTGGCCGTCGCCCTTCGCACGCAGCGAATCCCTCTTCCCCAAAGACGATGCCGGCAAGAACGCTCCCGGCGATACGGACTACACCGCTACATACAAGGCCATGGAGAAGTGCATGCAGACGGGCAAGGCGCGGGCAATCGGTATCTCCAACTTTAGCCAAGCGGAGCTGCAGCGCCTGCTCGAGCATACAAGCGTCGTGCCTGCCGTCCACCAGTTCGAATGCCATCCGTACCTGGCGCAAGCCTCGTTCGCAGAGTTCCACGCGCAGCATGGCATTCACGTGACGCAGTATTCGCCATTTGGGAACCAGAACGACATCTACGACAGCGGGAAGAACATGGGCAAACTGATCGAGGACAGCGTGCTCGTGGAGATTGGGGAGAAGCATGGGAAGAGCGGGGCGCAGGTTGCGCTTGCGTGGGGCGTCGCGAAGGGGAGGTCTGTGATTCCGAAGAGCAAAACTGAGGCAAGGATTCAGCAGAATTTCGAATCGGGGTTCGAGCTCAGTGCAGAGGAGATAGATAGAATTGATGCGCTAGATCGGAAGATCAGGTTTAATGATCCTTCGGGGTCGTTTGGGTGGAATTTCTATGCGGATCTGGATGGTAAGAAGTAGATGATTTGTAGTGTAGCACATATTGAATCATTTCCTCTGCCATTTTATCTTGCTTGCATGTTATAATTCAAAACATTGATAACAAGAACAAGAGATTTCGTGGTTAACATCAAGTATATTGAATCGTGCTCAGTGTAACTTCGTGGACGCATCCTGATCAGCGACAAAAATATATTGTTAAATAGCTAATAAACGAAGATTGACCCGGTTAAACATCCTGACGACAACTAAAATCCCTTCATTTTCTAATATCGTTTTCGGGAATTAATTTTTATTCTTCCACCCGATAAGTTGTGAGGGAGAAAATAGTCGGAACGTGGAAATACATAATTAGTTCAGAGAGAAAAAATCGCAAGAAATTCAACTAGAATTGAGGAAGTTTCAGCCAAAGCTACCAATACTATTTGTTGTCCAAAGACACAAAGAAGCGAACAGCAAAGACATTTACAATGTTCAATAGAAGAAGACAGCTCGACGAGACCATCTTCACAACTCAATAATACCCCACCCTCTTACTCTTCCTCTTCACACCCGCACCCCTTCTCACTCTCGCCCCTTTGCTCTCCGCACTTGTGTGCGCAAACCGCGTAATCGCGCAGATGGCACACGGCTTGCCAAACTGCTCGAGACGGGCGCTATGAAATGCACGGGTGCCGTACAGACTGAGCGCGAGAGCTTCGACGTCGATGCGCAGGACCCAGGGCGAGCCCGGGGTGCCACGGATGGAGGGGCTGGATAGTATTGTAGAGGGAAGGATGTGGTATTGGCGGTGGACTTCATCGACGGTCTGGGTGAGTCGAGGTTAGATGGAGGTGTGAGAGGGGTCATGGCGAGGCTTACCAGGGCTTGTCGGTAGAAGCAGTCGCCGCATGCGGCGATGATGCGCTTGACGGTTGGGAAGGGATAACAGTCTAGTACAGCGTAGCAGTACACACATCGCCGCGGCGCATGCTGGAGCCATAGCCTGCGGTACACGATAGAACTCATGTCTGGGTAGACGCCTTTGGGTCCATACTTTTCAAACTGTGTAAAAGGAAGATTGAACCTAGAGCCATTGCAGGTTTTGGCGAGATGGAGGCAGTACGATTGGACGAACTGATTACATGTCTTTGAAGTCAAGGAGAGGGTGTTGAACGGATGCTGTAGTAGATGCCAAGAGAAGAGGTCGGCCGCCCAGCGGTTGGTGTCTGGTGGCTTGGTGAGATCCTCTTTGCTCTTGATGGCAGATTTGTCTTGTTTGGGGAAGTCATAGGCGCTTTGGGCTTCTGTGAGGCCGGGCAGTCGGGAACGTGGTTGGATGAGATATGACAATATTTGGGAGATGATTTCCACTGGGAGATTCTCGAACTTGCTTTGTGAGGGAGCATGTGGGAAAACGGCGGGAATTGAAGAAGAGGATGCGGGCATCAAAGAGGATCCGACTTGCAGGCGGTGAAGCAAAGAAAAGTCTTGTGACGGTGACACGAGCAAGTTTTGGTCGACTGGGACGACAGCGGGCTCTTGCAGCATCGCGTGGAAAATCGAGGTAGCCATCTATGTGAACTGGGGCGGGGGGGAAAAGACTGGAAGAGGACGGCGAGAAAGGACAAGAAGCAAGCAGACAAGTCACCATGCAGCAGGACATGTTGGGCCCTTATACCTCACGATGCAGCAAGAAAACGACGTGTAGACGGCCTCGGTCGACGACGCAGTGTAGCCGCCAACTGAGCCTTCGGGACGACCCACGGCCACGGCGGGTGCTGATTTGGCGGCTGCACGGGTGGCGCCTCGAGCATTGCATCGGGCGACGCATTCAGATCACGCAGTCGACGGGGCAGATTGGCGAGTGTGGTGTTGACCATGGCCGCGTCCTGTGGCCGAGCAAATGCGGACGTCGCTGGCAGCACTTGAGAGGACGGAGCGCTCGCCTGAGTCAGCAATCAGCGTGAAGGAGGCGAGAGGTGCGGCCATCTCCGCGGCCCGATGGGGCTAGCGCGGCCCGTTGCAGGAACGGTTTGGTTTGGTCAAGCAACCAGACAATAGCCGCAGTCCCAGACGACTTAGTCCTTGGTTCGGACGTAGAGTGGTAGACGCGGCGTCGGACCACCTCGAGACTCTTTCTCTCTTCCTCTGCACCCGACCGACCGCATGCAGTGCTGAGCGCGCCCCAGACGCCAGTGCCCCCCCGACACCATGGCCGCCCACGCCTATCACGGCGGTCCTGTCGCCGTCCAGGATGCTGTGCCTCTGCCTCTGCCTCTGGCGGTGCCTGTGCCGCTGCCCGCGCTGCCCACGCAGGCCACGCCCGCACCCGCACCCGCGCCTGTGGCTGCCGCGCTCCCTACCCGTTCCAAGGACGAAGACGACTCCCAGGACAACGACGACGCCGACAATGGCGACACGTGGGACTCGGCCTCGCTCTACGAGGAGATCCTGGACGAGGTCGAAGCCTTCGAGTACGCCGACAGCAATGGCGACGTCGACACCTGCACCGCCGACGAGGCCCGCCACCTGCGCCAGCGACTGCACCAGATTGGCGCCAGCCAGTTCGTCCTCGAGAACATCACCAGCGAGAAGATGACGGCCCGCAAGCTGTGCTCGGCGTTTGGTGTCCGCATCCCCAAGTTTCTCGCCGACGCCCAGGACGAAAGCTTCTACCAGCTGCTCGGCTTGGCCATCAACCGCGAACTCAACAAGCGTCCGCGTCTCGCGCAGCACAAGACGATTGACGACGCAGCCAAGCTCCTGCGCGAGCGTCGCAATGTCATGGTCATCACCGGCGCCGGCATCTCCACCAGCCTCGGCATCCCCGACTTCCGCTCCAAGAACACTGGCTTCTACTCGCGCCTGCTCCAGATGGGCTACGACGAGCCGGAGCAGGTCTTCGACATCCGCAACTTCGACGAAGATCCCCGCACCTTCTACGCACTCGCTGGCGACATTATCCCCGATCTCGACAAGTGGACGCCCACGCACGAATTTATCCGGCTCCTGCAGGATAAGGACAAGTTGCTCACAAACTACACCCAAAACATTGACAACGTCGAGGCTCATGCGGGCATCCGCAAGGAGAAGCTGATCCAGTGTCACGGCTCTTGGGCAACTGCAACCTGTCGGAAGTGCAAGCACAAAGTCCCTGGAGAGGCCATCTTCGATTCAGTCCGTGACCAAAAGCCCGCAGAATGCAAAAAGTGCCTCGAGGACATTGCGGCGCAACAACCGGGAAGGAAGCGAAAGCGGACATCCAGCGGCAATGGCAGCCGGAAGAAGCGATCGAGCGACGAGGATTCCGAGTCAGATGGCGCGTACGACATTCCCCAACCGGGTATCATGAAGCCCGACATCACGTTCTTTGGCGAAGCGCTGCCAAACGACTTTTTCGACAGACTCAAGGACGTGGACAAGGAAAAGGTCGACCTCGTCATTGTCATGGGCACGAGCATGAAAGTGGCGCCTGTTTCGGAGATTCCAAACTTTCTGCCACGCGACGTGCCCCAGATCTACATTTCGCGAGATGTAAGTTACCTCCAGTGTCTTGGAGTGTTTCATTTGCTAACAAAGTGCAGCCCATCCACCACATCAACTTCGACATCAATCTCCTCGGTGACTGCGATGTCATTGTTGCCGAACTCGCTCGGCGCGCAGGCTGGGAACTCAACCACAAAATGATCCCTCAAGGTCAACAGGTCGACGTTGCCATTATCGATGATGCATATCACGTTTCTAGCGTCAAAGTTCGGCATTCGGTGCAGACTACCACCAACACATACAAGGAGGAAGCTAAGAAGGAGGTGTCATGAGCATTACGACGGCGTTTGAATGAGTACATATACACGGGAAGGCATTCTGTTCGGTGTTCTATGGGTACCTTTACAGATCAGCGGCATCGGTTCCTGGAGTGATCAGGGTTGGTGACTAATTGGCGTTGCGTCTCAGGTGCACGAGGACGGTGAAGGAGTATGGATGATACCTGAGATGATTGATTTTTTTTAGGAAGAATGGGCCTTTTTCCGGCCCGTCTATTTTCAACCATATTAATAGATTTCATTATTTCCTTACTTGTCACATACGAGCCATTATTGTGCATGGTGTATCCTCATTTACTCACTGGACTTGAATATGAACTGTCGTCCAATTGTGTTCGTTGCTGATGCATGAATGGTTCACATGTCACCGCGAATGCCAAGATCCATAGGGCTGAGAACGCGTCCCACACGATTTTAGTGTGCGCCCCACCCGCAATTATCTCTCTCAACTCCAAAAGATGGTTGCTCGAGAGCATTGTCCCGAGCAGCCTCCAAGTCGACCCAGTAACTGAGCAGCCATGCTCGACATCCACCGTACCTCCAACGCCCGCGTCACCAAAATCTACACCTCGCATAGCATCCTCCCGCCCTACATTGATCCCCTCAATGTTTCGTCCAAAAAGCAGCCCTTCAGCACTTTCAATGCGCAACCCTTCACCCACACGCTACACCTCACCCTCCCCGCAGAACTGTGGGACCTTATTTCCTCCGCCCTCCTCGAAAAACCCGCGCTCGCTGCCCCGCAATATGCACGCGTGCACCTCAAGCTTAGCGACATCCTCGAGCGCGACTTCCTGGACACATATATCAAGCAAGGCGCCATCACGATGCTGAGCGAAGGACGCCCGCTACTGGACAATCGCCTTGAACTTGTAAACGGGCAGCTGCGCCTCGAGCTCGATCGTCCGACATACGAGCGCTGCGGGCTACAGGGCGTGCCCATCGAGGACGGTGGTAAAAAGCATTCCAAGGCGCGCTGGGTGGTGACATACGACCTGACAAGTCCGAGCATGCGGCATGGGAAAAAGGGGTTCGAGCGCTTGGTGTGGGCGAGCAGAAACGTGCTGAATGCGTCGCTGACGTGGTTATTCTGGAACGCGAATCCGTCGTCAAGGGAGGCGCTGGCCGAGGGCAAGGAGGAGCTGAGCAAGCATGCACCCTTTCTGCGGACGTTTGCACCGAATATGAGGAGCATGGCCGGCGTGAGCGCCCCGAAGCTGGCTGCACGCGATTTGCCTGAAACGTATTTTGAAGACGAGGCGCTGGGGCTGTTGGAGTGGATTCATATGCTGCAGTTGGGGTCACCGCGAGTCGAAGCAAGAGACGATGTGGATCCGCATATATCGCGGTACGAGGTCCCTGACTGTGGTCAAGGTGTCGAGACTAAGGATTTTGTCAATGTTACTTGGACGGGGTTCATGACGCCCGACTTTGCAAGGGAGGTCTTTTTGCTAGTCAGAGAGCATGGGTTCAAGAGGAGAAGGGAGCGCGATGCGATTGCGGATTCAGATGCAGAGATTGACTCGGGAGATGAGAAAAGATGGTATGCAATGAGTGCGCAAGCGTTCGGAGGACAAAAGAGCTGGACTTTGATGCAGTTTGCGAGGAGGGATACACTAGGCTGGACAATGAAATCATGACGACTGATATGATTTACATTAATTTTATCGAGGAGTGGCAGTCGACCACGATCCAGATTGAATGTAGCACAACCTTCATTCAACTGTCGTTGCGAGTATCAGTCTCACTGGGCTCGCCTGTCTTCTACTACAATCTAGCGACAATGCGAACCGGGCAGATATGATATACTTCGAATGCTTAATCTCGACTAAGCGAAAACACGAAGAGATGCGATCCAGCCTATCCTACGGTATGAGCGGTCGTCCTGCAAAGAGAGAGCAACAACGTTGTTCTATCCTTTGTTCGCTGGACGCTTGTGACTTGACAACGTATGTCGACACGATATACCACGTTATACGCATGATTACTTCTTCAAACCTGGATTTCCATCATAGGTCAGAAGGGGTCTCATCATGTATGGAGTCGTCATCCTCCATCGCTTGAAACCCTTTCTCAGTAGCACTTAGGTCACACGTTCATCGAAGAGCTGTGTTGAAAAGCACGAAACCCGTTCAATGAGTCCGTTATGCATTGAAAATCAAGGACCACCATAACCATATACACATGGAAAAATATGCTCTTAGTCCAACCAACTCCAAATCCAAAAAGAAAATGATGCAGTATCCCCAGAAACCAAATAAAGGAAACCTTCTAAATCCCCGAATCCGTCTGATTGTACGGCTTATCCGGATTCCCATCAAACCAATAACCATCCCACTCATCACACCCCTTCTTGAAATCCGCCGTATCCCCAAGTCTCCCCGCAATCTCGCCCCTACGTTCCATGAACTGCATGCTCAGCCCTTGGCTTGCGTGCCACGCTATATGGCAGTGCATAATCCACATGCCAGGGTTATCTGCGGGAAACGCAATGAGCAGATACCCATCTGAAGGTAAAGTAGCAGTATCCCGCCGTGTGGGGTTATTCAAAGTCAGCCCGTTTGTCGTCCCGTCCCAGACGCCCGTCCCGCTGCCGAGGACGTAGAAATCGTGGCCGTGCAGGTGGATTGGGTGGCCGAGGCGGACGCTCGCCGTCGATTGGATCCACCACAGGTACCAACCGTCAGTGGGCATCTCGTGAACGTTTGAGTTTGGCGGGAAGGCTGTGGAGCCCGCCAGCACGGTTTCGAGTGTTGGATTGTTCCAGTCGACGATGTGCGGTGTCCCGTCGATCAGCCATCGGAAGAGGTTGCTCTGTGCTGGGTCTTGAAAGTTGTCCAAGTTCATGCGGCCTGCGCTGCTGACTACGGAGGAGGGCACTGTGTTGGGGACGAAGGGGATTAGGGATGATGTGGGCTCGTCGCCGCAAGTATCCCGCATTACAACGTTAGTCGTGGAAGTTGGGTTAGCATTAGGCGCCGTGTCGTAGTGCAGGATGGCTCCAAGTTGGACGCCTTTGCCTACTATGTCGTTGCGCCCACAGCGAGTGCCGACCGAGACACGGAACCAGTAGTTGTCTACGGTTTGGTTGCAGTTTATAACGACGTCGTAACGTTGACCTTTGGAAATTAGTCGGCTTGATTATGAGAAAGTGCGGAAAAGGGTTCTTACCAATGGAAAGTGTCAGTTGTGTTGCGGTGAACGATTTGATAGGTACAAAGTCTGACGTAATAACAGTGAACGGATGACCGTCCATCGAAACACTAAATGTATTGTCGACAGAAGTATTGATGATACGAATGCGGTATCGTTTGCCCTACACACACCATTAGTAAACATCACCCATCTGCCTATATCCGCACTTACCTTAACAACATTCATCTTGGCATAGCTTCCTCCTCCATTCTTATTCACATGCGTCCCATTCACAAGGATATTATCCGGGATAGGCGGTCCACCTAGCGAATGCTGTGCAACTTCATTCAGAGTAAACACCGGCGTGTAATACCAATCTGTGATGGGCAGCACTCCCAAATCCTCGTCGTAATTCGCCGTCGCCGGCCCGTCGATAATCATCGTGCCCAGAACTCCGTCGCCATACTGCGCCGACCAGTGCGAATGGTACCACGTCGTGCCGAACTGCGTGGCGCGGAACTTGTACTGGCGCGATTTACCTGGCGCAATGGGGCACTCGGTCACGCCAGGGACGCCGTCGTGCTGGCATGCGTTCAGTTGGCGGACGCCGTGCCAGTGGATGCCTGTGCCGTTGTGCTGGAGGTTGTTCTTTACGTTGATGATGAGCGTGTCGCCCCATTTTGCGCGGATGGTTGGGCCTGGGTATACTCCGTTGATGAGCATGACGGGTCTGTTGCCGCCGCTGCCATCTGGATTTGGTCGTGTGGTGTTTGAAATCTCCAAATCGTACTTTGGATTGTTAGTTGGTCACTCACGAAAGGCAAAAGGAGGGCTGACATACAACGACTGTGGTGCCATCAGGTGGCGATTTGGCGTCAAAATCGGTGGCAATGCTGTAGCCATTACTCCAGCAATTCCTCGTTCGAGGACCATTTGTGCACTGTCCATCTGGAACTGCTGTGGACGAAGTGGCTTGTCTCTCGACGAGAACACGCGAAGGCGGTAGAACTTCTGCTTGCAACGGAATAGCTCCAGCAAATGCTGTTGAACCAAAAAGAACCGCGCTAACCAACCCTCGAAGCAACATGGTGTATAATGCAATATAACGATGCGAAGAATGAATGGCTAGTCTGTCGATATATGGAAAGAGATATCTGCCCAGGCCAATGAGTGACGAAGGTACCCTTGGGTCAATCAATTCAAGACAGGAACGTACCAGCAAGCAGGAGACCATTTATATTAAAGACATACCAGGCAGAGCAAGCAGCGCCCGTCATCGTGAGATCTGGTGGCCGCAGTCGTGGTCGTGCAAGGGTTGTCACCGCGGACACGCCAAGTCTTGAACATCCTCACCATGACACGAACCCTCCGCAGATTTAAAATTGCAGGCAGACAACAAGCGACGAAGAGGTATGTCTTTCGTATTTGTTCAGAAACATACTCGACGCCCAAGTGTCACAGGAATGCTCCCTCCGCGTGGCGAGAAGAATGATTCCCTAGTCCTAACCACAAGAGCATGGCCTCGTGAAGATGTCAAGAGACCTATTTTGAGCCCAAGGCCAATATTGTGGCGGAGACGAGTCAGTGAGCTGAGGTCTGATCAAGTGGTTACGAAACTCTCGGAAGCGTAGGAACGACAAGGCGAAGTTCTGACTGCCAAGGTGATGACAGCGTATGCTCATGACCTATTCACCCACATCGTCAATACCTGGAGGTGCGACTGTACGCCCATCTGCAATCGGTGGAAAACGCTAGGTTTGGTAGCTGATCGGCGTCCTGCATTCGTGTTGGTCCCATCCTGGATGGCGGGTCCGCGGCGGCCTCGAGTGAGAGTATGTCATAGTGAATGCAAGATATATTGGATTCCAGCATAGAAGACTTGATCCTGGCACAACCTTCGAGAACCTCTGGAGATTGGCCCAGTGGCGTCACTTTTGCTCACGTGCTCTCTATCCTCGCAAGAGAGATGAGCATAGAGTCGAAGGATTGAAGGGTGGCGCATAGAGACACGCATTTGGTGTGCGAAAGCAGTGGCGGAGCGAAGTCACTCCATGTCAAGTGAACGAGGCACTGGACGGGCCAATGGCCAGGCGTAGTCATCCAATCAGACAAGGGAGTCCCTTGGTATGAGATAGAGTATCGGGCGATTCGAGATGCCTTAGCCAGTCTTTACTTGATAACCCTGAGACATGGAAGCAAAGCAGGGCTGACAACTCAGGCAGCGATGCACTGTACTTTGCTTTGCTTACGCTGACTTGTGAAGTTCATTTACTCCCCGCAACCAAGTGTGGTACAAAACATCCCGATCTGATACGGGGTCATCGGAGTCATTGTCAGCCGGTTGGGGTCCAGAAACTTCGGTTCTCTTGCACTGATATGCAGATTCTCGTGATGCAGCGCCGTGGTGTGTGGTGCGATGTGCCGCAAGTGCATGTAGTGTAGCCAGGGCTACGGGACCCTGAAGGCACAGTTCCAAGGTTCTTGGATGTTGCACCACTTGCGGTATCGACAATCAACCAATGTTTCTATCCCGAGCCGGTGGTAGTAAAAGTCCCAAATACAGGTAGCGGGGCGTTTGCTGGTCGTTCAACAGCCGACAACGAGAATTTGGGTCGTTGCAAATCTGGGATGCCATCATCGACAGAAGCATGGTTCGGCACTCGGAGGCTGAGTAGAGTGGCTCTGGGTGGTTGAAACACCTTTAGCCAATTATAAAGTAGCCTATCACTGCTGACAGTAGCTGCCTGGCAGGGGCCAAGTATGCAGGTCCCATGAGAGTGGTTTTGGCAAAGGGAGCGACATGAGCCAGGGTGTTGCGGCGCTAAAGAGTGCACGATCCCGTATTCGCTCCAACTGGCTTCGATACCGGCCGCATGCACTTCACTCCGGTACTTCGCATCACCTTCTCGCGCGCCAGAGACCTACGACTGCGAGGTAAGAGTTCGAGGATCCGATGGAGGCGCATGATACGAGTCGAACCAAAATCTCGACATGGAGCTTACCTCTCCGCCCCGCCGACTTTGCCCTTGCACAGCTCGCTTCCGACATTCACTCTGTCAGAGCAAGCACCCGCAATTACTATTTGCATCATCTTCCAAGGCGCCTCACGAGTACCTGACTTCGTACAGCCTCGGCAGAGGCACCCGCGATAAGCCATGATGGCGATGCATCTTCTCAGCTCGTCGACATCATGGGGTACAAAGAGCGTACCATCCACCGTGAACACTCCACAAGATTTTACTGTATCAAACCTCGATTTCGTTATCTACCTAGAGTATATTCACCATGAAGTCATCTAGATCCTTTTTACTTGTAGCGTTGGCCGCTTCGATATCGCTTGTTAATTCGGATCCCAACTCCATTTGCTACGCCTATGGTGTCGATTATGTGGATGAAAGCTCATATTTTATCAATTCGCTTTCTGCTGAGCAGTTCATGAGCGTATCCTACTTTCAAGGATGCAATCCAGGCTTAGCAGATGTTCTCTTTGTCGATCCAGATGACGATGAATATCTATGCTCTCAGCTACAGACAACTCCGGAGAATGAATTCAAAATGTCAACATGTCCGATTCGAAAAGATCAAATGATATCGGGACACTGGCTGCTCCTAGTGCTGGGGAATAATGGCGACGGCCAACCTTTTGCCTGGCAACGAGGTATGATTATCAAGCCCCAGCATAATTTCAGTTGCTAACGACCTAGATCTTTATCTCACCGTCGCTCCTCAGATCACCACCACCATTACACCCACCGTTACTTTCAGCGTTAGCACAACGCCGACAGTCACCCAAACCACCACGACTACTTCTGTAGACATCATAACGACCGGGCCTCTATCTACCGTCACCTTACCCAGTGGTACTGCAAAGCGAACCAAGACTGTAACACCACCTCCGACGACAACCACGTCCACAAAGACAATGACCAAAACCTCGTTAAGTCTTACCAAGATATTTGCTGTTACTACGAAGACTGTCACTGCTACGTGCACCACCCCGGGGCGTCCAGGTCGCCCAGATAAACCATGTCGCTACTCACCAACTCTTCTTCACCCAGCAGCATTGGTGACACCTACTACTATTCCTAAGATGCATCGTTTCATGCGCAAGTCAGATAGGGAGGTCGATTTTGAGTGGGCGCGTGCCCGCATTGAGGCCGCCAAAGCCAGACGAGCTGAGAAGGCTGAAGCCAATGCACAACTTGAGCGCCGCGCTCCAGATGCGCCAGTGTCTACTGTGACCTTTGAAATCCCCGTCAATACAACGACGACTATCGTTGCACCAGCGGTTACTACCACCGAGTCTATCTTGCTTACTACAACAACGACATCGACGCTCCCACCTGCAACCGTTCTATCTGGTCTGATAACCCAGACAATCACGTTGCCGACCCCAACAAAGACTAAAGTCAAATTCGCCTCTGCAACTACTACGAAAACTATCACGTTTGGTGCCACTTTTACGAAGACTAAAACCGTCACACCTACATCTTCAGTGACAGCATGCAAGAAACAAGGGGGTCATTTCCGGTAACGAAGCAGTTGAATCACATTTCTTAAGCAGTTTTTTACGAAGCGTCAGAGCATACTTTTCTGAATTTAAATTTCCCTCTAAATCGAGCAATATTTATGAATCATCACACATTAGTTTTATCCAAAGTAAAATGTTGCAAATGTTTTCGTCCACTGCCGTGACATGTCACAGTTCCGAAAGTTACACAGCAGTACGGACTACAATGACTATACGGTTTTGAGGCGCCCTGCATGTGTTGTTCACCTGCATTACTGGAGCTCCGATCAAGTGACTTCGACCCTTCGGCCTGCTCGGCACCTCTGAGCCTCAACATTCATCTAAGTACTCGATAACAGAAGCAATAAACCTCACACAGCAGGGGTCGAAGTCCAAGTAAGGTCACTGCGCCACCAAATACCCCGGTCTCTATTTGCGAATGGTCGGCGCCAAACTTGACACTCGCGAAGTACCCATGTTGAAGTACCCTGTATGAGGCTTTCTTACATGCGCCGATCCACAGCCACAACACCGAGGCCCCACGACGAAGCACCGACCGACTGGTGGCAGCTGGAAGGGAACACAAGGGCCGTGCTTTCGCTCCCGAGTTACACGGTGCGTGGAGGTTTGTCGTGCAGCATCGTGGACGAAAACATGGCCAGAAATGTCTTGAACTGTCACAGGGTCTGGATCTCCTCACTCACGCCCGAGAACTGTGACCTTCAAATGGATATGTCCGTGCCACAATGAAGAGCTTGGAATTATGAAGTTAGGAAGTAAGCCTTAAAGGGTAATAAGTTGTAGCCTGGATTGCGTCTTCGCTCAGAAACTTACTTGACTGAGACAAGGCACAACGCTTCAGTTCTCGATGCATTGAGATCTCCGTGGCGAAAATCGACAATTTGCCGAGAAAAGCACAGCAAGCTAGGCGGTCGTTGGACTTGTGTCGCGACATCAGCGCTACCGATGATATTAAGTCGAGCCCGTCGCTTCGAAACTGTCAGCCCACTACCTCTTTATTGACTACACGTGCGGACATTAGAAGGACTGAAAAGAATGTTTCAGCTTGGTTTTGGGCCTGAAGTGCGATGGAAAGATCAAGGCGCCTGGAACATTTTATCTTCTAGAATGTAGAAAAGTTTCATGTTTGACGAGTACCGTATTCGGTACCAGAAGCGGCTCCCCAAACGCAGCTCGATTCCGAATGTCCAGCTGACAACCAGTCCCAGTACCGCCCCCCGTCAGAACTGTGAGGTCTTGTCTTCGTCCACCTGTACAAACCCCAGTCGAGGCAGCGCAACGCGAATGTTATCCACTGAAATGAGAGAACGCTTCAAGAGCTGATGCCGGAAAGCGACGTGAGGGTACAACAAGCCGATGCTTATTTTTAGCTACGCGCTAAGGGACTCCATTGTCACCAGAGAATCAGCTCTGCTTCCCTTTTCCCTCTTTTCAATAGTTCTGTTTCGAACTCATTGGCGCGTCGACATGCATACCTTCTGCAGTGAATCGTGGGCTTGACATTGTATCTTTACAGGTATGATGGGCGCATCGGTTATCAACGTCCGCAGTCCCCTTGCTGCGTCACGGCATAGGCTCTGGCTTAAGCCGAATGTGCTTTTGATTTTGTCACGGCATAGTCCACAGACCCTGCAATACCCCAGAGATGTGTCTTGCACAGGTCGGACACTGGGCCAAACGTTCCCATTCAGAGGCAGGAAGCCTCGCAAGCCGTTCCGTACTCGATCTGCTGTCAGCCAATACCCTGCAAAGATACAACACAGGATCATGACATACCGGGCCAATTAAATTTCCCTCCGAGCGCATGCCCATGTCACGGAGAATTAGCACTGTCAGACTATAGAATCTGGCATACGAGGAGAGGTAAGAGATATACATCCACACGTACTCCAGGCGACATGCAGGATACAGTAGGAAGTGGTGTAGGGGATAAATTCAAAGCGCTCTGCCTTCGAATCTTGTGATTAACTGTTATAGGGAAAGCCTTGCTTCACTTGCAGGCAGCTTCCACCATGCGGGTATCAAGCATCCGATCCTGACGAGGTCGGAGAGACGGGGAATGCTCAACTCAATCATGCAACCAGAATGGACTCAGACTGAAGGCCTTGCATCTTGATGGAAGGAATAACTAGGTGTTCTTTGATCCTGAAATCTTTGTCTTCCTTCTCGTCAGGTCTTGGAACCGAATAGCAACACATCCCCCTTAGATTTCACATAGCTTCTCATATATGCATTTTACCTTTGAACCTCGTGGCAACCTCAAAGTCTTAGTGTTTGTTTGCGCTCCAACACTCTACCCGGGGCGGCATTGAGCTTCTCGACCTTTCATGTGCGTTCACATCCGAGCGTGCCGTGGGCCAATCAACTAAGGGCTTTCTCCTTCCCATTACAATGAGGCAACCCAGTGCCGCTTACGCGTAATCCCCAAGTTGTATCCAACGGAGCGAAATCGCGCAAGATGAAGACTCGCAGCCAGCCTCGATCAGTATCCACAGTCCAACACGAGACCAATACTTCCTGCATGGTATGTGCCTGAGTACAGTCTGCAGAAATGACTGTGCCGCATGCTTCTGCTGTGCTCGGGGTAGCAAGTCCACGCACGCATTAATAGGCCTGATATAGGGCGACGTCATGATGTGAAGCTGTTTGTGTAAGTAGCGCGCACGTTCTACATGGGTCACACGCTGTGGACCTCTTAACTTGAATCGTTACAACATCAAACAGCCTTACAACATCTTATTACAAGAACACTTGAGCAGAATAGGCTGGTTTGCTCTAGGTTAACAATTTATGTTTAGTAATCTAGTTATTCGATCTCCTAATTAATCAATAATCGTGTTTATTAATCAAATCAATAGAAGAGAATACTTTATAGACCTGACTTTTATTATACTTGCATCACTCTTCTCGAGTTGATCTACTTCTACGACGATACTATTGGCTAGCTTACCGTGAAGCTGATGGTTAAGGAGGGATCTGCATAGCCCAAGATGTTCTTAGCGAAAATATTTCGACCTTCGAATAATTCAAGCAACAATCCGCTACGTACCGTTTACATGATATTTCGCTTAAACATTAAACTCCTCGATGACACTCCGTGCCTCCGTAAACTTGTTATCCACACCAACCACGGGTATTTTCAAACCAAACCCCTGTGGGCCGCCAACAGCCAGACCTCTCTCTGTTTTCCATAGCGGATGGGCCGGTAGAGCAATGACATCTACACGGAGGCCGTACCTGAGGTCTTGCGAGCCAATCCCTTCGCCATCTTGCCCGAGAATAGAAATGAGGTCGGGCACGGTGCAGACTACTTCCTGCGATTCCTCTGATCCCTCGGAGTCTGTCAAAGCGGCGTACAGGTATTCATTTTGGAATGGAATGACCATATGTTTGTCGTTGGAAATACTGAGAAGATGTTCGCTAGCAGATGGGTCACGCTCATCGTCGCTAAAAGGCGCAATAACAACAGACCCCATTGTGTATCCACCGCCGATGAACCGATTGACATTGATAATCTTTCCAGAGAAGAGAAGCTTTCCAGCGCAAACGTTGAACTTGTTCTTTTAGTAACTTGAAACCTGAGCAGATGTTAGATTGACTCACAATTGCATGCAGATGGCTAATTTTCTTCCGTCTTGCATCGTGAACCGCTCGGCCGATATACCATGCTAGAGAGAGAGTATTGGGGACGCCATGAGACTTGATAAGGGAGCCAGGTAATGGATTTGCGCAAACGGCGCACCCCAGTCCAAGTTCAATTGCGGCGGTCCTGAGGAGGCTCTCCAACCTCACAGGGTTGTCGGTATTCTACAAGAGTCAACGAACATTCAATCAAATACAACTACCGCTTACCATGACTACTGCTGTATTGCCGCGGGCATCAGAGAGCACGCAAGGGGTGAGTGGATGGCCGTAAACACTGAATGTGGCTTGGAAATGTTAGATATGGGACGGATGATGTCGGAGATGCTGCATTACTGACCATGGTACATCGTAGGATAAGCGCGACCCATTGCGTCCCCATCAATAACTGGCACATTGAAGTGGACGCCAGTGGGAAATGCGCTCATTCCATTGCCACCTCCGCTGTCAATCAATATTAACGAGAACACCTTGCCTTATTTGGTTCAACTTACATCTCATCGATGAAAATGCCGTCGAATGACTTATTGCCAACCACTTTGTTAGCGGCATTGATTCCGTCAATAATCTCATTTCCGCCAGCTATGCGCTCATTGATGACACTGGGACTACCATACCATGAGCCAAAGCAGAGAATATCATCGTCATTCAGCGCTTTAGGGGAGATGATTCTCATTCGCTTGTCGCCGCCCGTCCGTAAGGCATGGAGGCTCTTCAGGTACTCGTGATGAGTTGGACCACCACCGCCGGTCCCCAAAACACCGCAACCAGTTGCTATCAATTCAAGATCCACCTCTGAAACAAACCAAGTACCGTCTATCACTTCTGGACGGTAGGTCGCGAGATCGATATGCAGAGCTGGTTTGTATGTGGACTCCATCGCATTGGGCGACCCTATTTTCTCGCCTTCATCGACCTCGCAACTAATCTCACTCGGGAGAGGCGGAGATGGAGGAGGGGTGAACTCATGGGGTATGGATAGTTGACCGATCGCTCGAATTTGAATGCGAATCGCACCGTTGGGCGTGTACTGCAGTGGTGTCTTGGTGATTTCTACAATCTGAACGTCCTCCCTTGAAGCACCTTTCTGAACTGTCAGATCAATAGCCCTTTTGCAGGCCGCGTCGATAATTTCCTTTTCGGATCGGCTCCCCGGAATCTCCACAGTATCGATCTCGCCGGATACCTTGGCAATGGCAGCCCCGACTGCATTAGCAGCGCCTTGGTGGATAGGTTGTATACACTTATCGACGCCTTCGAGAGTCTCGGTGACAAGTAGGGCACCGCCACCCACAAGTAAGACGTGGACAGGTGCAGCTGAAACCTTCATTTGCTCAACAACTCTCTCAAGCATCTTCTTTATCTCTTTTCGAGCATTCTCCACAAGTGGTTTTGGCAGGTCACCTACTAAGGACGGATTCCCAAGTTTAGCCTTTCCCAGCGCAACAACAATATCACTTGTTGTGAGAGTATTGCCACCGAATATTTTGGCTTCTCGCTGGATGTAGTGACCAACTGAAGCCGGCCCAACGGTGACTTGACCCGTTTGAGGATTGACGTAGACCTTACTCCCGCCACCCAAACCTATGGAGACAACGTCCGGCATGGAAAAGGCGGTCCGCACGCCTGCAACTTCAACAAATCCTGGAGCCTGGCGAGGAAATCCAGATGGTAGGAGTGCGCAAACGTCTGTAGTCGTTCCGCCTACATCAACTACTAGGACTTGCGGTTCTATTGAATCGTCTCCTGTTTCCTTCGTGTAATCAACCCCAGCAAGGAACGCTGCCCCTGTCATGCTGTTGGTAGGTCCGCTGGCAAATGTTTTAATAGGGTATTCCGCCGCGGTATCCGCGTCAATAAGAGTTCCATCGTTTTGAGACAGGTAGAGAGGGCAAGACAGCCCGAGACGTGTCATAGCACGCTTGAACCCTCGCGTGACTCTTAGACCGGTCCTCAATATCGCAGCATTAAGAATGGTGGCATTTTCTCGTTCGAGAAAGCCTGTGGGCCCAATGTCCTTGGAGCAGACAATATCGAGATCTGGCGCTGCCTGGAGCAGTAAATCCTTGCATCTCTGTTCATGTCGACCCTCGTGATCGAGAGGTGAGAACACACCGATGAGAGCAACAGCTCTGATACCCGATGCAACTATTTGGTGCGCTGTATCTCGAATTTGATCAGGGTTCAAGGGTGCAATTTCTCGGCCATCAATCTCGAGTCCTCCGTCCAGGTAGTGAGAGCCTCCATCCAAAATATTGCGGAGACCGACAGGGAAATCGGAAAAAGGTGGAATCTGCCGAGTGAAGGGACCGCACAGCCGTACCACGGCGACACGGTCTAATCTCCTCGCATCAGCTTCAACCAGGGCGTTGATGAAGTGCGTCGTTCCGATGGTCACACTCAAAATGCGAGTCTGGTCTATTTTTGATTCGTGTATCACACTGCTAATTGCGGCTTCAATTCCGCTTGTGATATCTTCTGTAGTCGGAGCTTTGTGGGAGGCGAGCACACCCCGACCAGGACTATTAAATGCACGAATATCGAGGATAGCGGCATCTGTATTTGTTCCCCCTACATCAATTCCAATGCGGTAAAGAGACATCCTCTGGTTGGGTTTGAGATAGTGAATTGGTTTGGTCTGAGATCATGAATCGAGAATGAGCTTTTGACTTCGTAGGTATTGAATCTATTGAGGCCATTATCGTCTTTTGTAATCTCCAATTGTGACTTGATTCGCAGTAACAAGGTGGGATACATGTGGCAACAATTTAAGTTGGCCGACGCCGACATTCCGCCGCTCAAATTGGCCGACGCTAAATGAAAGTTGGCCGATCGTTGCGGGGCGAATGCAGGGAATAGGTTAGACGTTCGCGTAGTCTTCAACGCAAATGCCTGGCCTCGAGATAAGCAGATACAATACGGAGTACAGGAGAGGCTGCTATAAGTCTGGGGTAATGCTCTTAAACACTTCGCGTGTCGGTCCAGGGAACGTCCAGCACGCTCAACTTCTCCCTCGTCGCAGAAACTTTCTTCCTGCTTACCATCGTCAACATGTTTCTTTCAGCATTCAGAAAGCGCATTGAGCTATCAGATGGCTCACATGGGCTGGTATGACAGTCTTGAACATGTCACCTTTCAATATTGTCGCTAATACTCTATCTAGAATGAGGATGTCCGACCAGTCATAGCGGAACAACGCACATGGACCTTTCTTACATACAATAACTTCTGTTCGTCCGCCAATCAAAAATGTCCCTGAAAAAAGTCCTAATATCAGTTTAGGGTTATTGATCAACTGTAACATGGCGACATACCTCACCGGGAGTGCTCTCATTCCCCTTGGCCTTACCTGGTGGCAGGCTATCATTGGTACCGTTCACGCATTCTACATAGGGTAGACTCTCGACCTATGCGATAAACTAACTGTTTACAGCTATGATACTCGGCACAATCATCGCAACTGTTGCTTTGATTCTTAGCTCCCTTGCTGGAGCTTACTATCATGGTATGTGCTCATCAGCTGTGTAAGTATGCGTGCTGATCAGACTAGTTGGATTTCCTATCTTCAGCCGAGCAGTTTGGGGCATCCGAGGATCACAATTCGTAATCTGGAATCGGATCTTTCTCTCTTTCGGTACGTTTGATGTCACGACATCTAGTGGGCGACTACTTACTTAAGCGCAGTTTGGTCAGCACCACCCACGTACACCTCGGCGAACTTTTACTCACATTTCTAATAGGTACGGTTTTCAGTCGTGGGTCGGTGGACAATGCATCTACCTCATACTACTCTCCTGGGATCCCAAATACGAGGAACGCATTCCGAATAAGATCCCCATCGAGACTGGCATGACTTCCGCCCAGTTTCTTGCCTACTTCATCTTCTGCATCATTAGCCTTCCAGCTCTTTGGATCCGCCCATATCGCATTCAAAAGTTTTTCAATTTCGCCAGCGCAGTGACCATTACATTCTTCCTGGTCCTATTGATCTGGGCTTTGGCTACCATGGGTTCTGCTGGCTTCGGCGATACACTTCAATCGGGTGCCACCATTCCAACCACTGGAGGCCCTTACAGCACTGTTTGGTTGATGATTTACGGTATCATGTCCACTGTAGGCTCCATTGCAGCCGGTATCCTCAACCAAAACGACTACGCTCGCTTTTCTCGTCGCCCTGGCAATGCCATCTGGGGACAAGCCTTTGCGTTCCCTACGTACAATATTCTCACTTCAGTGATAGGCATACTTGTTACAGCGGCTACCCAGAAACGATTTGGAGAGCCCCTTTGGAACCCTCTTTCCCTCCTCGTTCGTCTCCTTGAACTAGACAACACCGCTGGAACGAGAGCAGCGATATTCTTTGCTGGACTCGCTCTAGCCATATCTCAGCTAGGCAGTAATGTTGCTGGAAATGCTCTCTCTGGTGGGTTGGATTTGGCGTCCGTTTTCCCCAGATGGATCAATCTTCGTCGAGGTGCTTATCTCGTTGCTCTTCTGAGTCCCATTGTCAACCCCTGGCGCCTCGTGAATACGGCCACAATTTTCTTGACTGTACTTTCAGGCTATGGTGTCTTCCTCGCCCCCATGACGGGGATTATGGTGGGACACTATGTTATTGTGGCAAGAGGTAAAGTAAACGTCGATGACCTCTACAATGGTAGCAGTGGTAGCATTTACTGGTTTACCAAGGGAATTAACTGGCGCGCGCCCGTCGCAGTAAGGACTCACATATCTCCAACATTAACAAGCTGCTGACGTAGAAACAGTGGGTCCTCGGTGTCACCCCATGTCTTCCAGGCTTTGTCGCCGCTGTCAACCCGTCTATCACAGTCGGCGATAGTGCGGTAGAGCTTTATTACATGAATTATCTCTACGGGTTTCTGTCTTCCGCTGTTGTCTACTCTATACTTCACTGGGCTATTTCCGATCAAAAGTTTGACGCCTTTGTCAAGGAAAACTCCTCACCAAAAGAGCTCCAGCAACTGTACAGCGATCGTTGGGACGTCACTGTAGGGGAGGGGCCCGATAGTGTTAGCGAGAGCATTAGCGGGCAGCATGAAAAACAGCCTTGGACATCAAAAACGTCCGTTTAGGCTAGTCTCGCAAGAATGTCTTTGTAGTTCCCAGGTACACAGGTAGACGAGTTGTCGTAAGAATGCGATTTACTATAACGAAGGATCATCATCACTATGAGATCTAAGCGGCTAAGATGTCGTTTGTAATAAACAATTTTCAATCTGGAAATAATTCACGTGCCTGAGGAGTCGTTCCGTGCCTGACTCGTACCAGGGACCATGGGCCAGAGTTTCGGCGAACTGCTTCCAAGTTCTTCGGCTAACGTTAGCTTTCGGTCAACTTCATCTTCAACAGACCTCAATCGGTTACCAACAGACAACGTCCGACTGGAGAAGCCCTCGCTTTGTTCAATGTGGGTTATCTGGGCCCTGAAGGAACCAGAATGGAGGCGTCTAGGCCAAACGGGCGCTCCAATACTGCCCGCAAGTTCACCATTCAGAGCAACTTTGGCCGTGCGCGACAGCACCGTAGTCGAAAGAATCGACCGTGCGATGCCTGCCGGCGGCGGAAGACAGCATGTGTGATAGCGACCGAACCTCCTTGTGAGTGCTGATACGCCCAGCAGAGTTAAAGTCTCATTTTTGACGACGCACGCAATAGGCCGATACTGCAGAACCAAAGGGCTCATATGTCAATCCGGTGATGATGCCAACTTCCCAGCCCACCAACTTGACTTTGTCGCAACCAATTCTTTGCCTTTGTCCGAGTCATCTCCTGCATCCTCCCCGTCCTTTCCGTATAGATCTGAGTCTGCGGCTGTTGTTCATAATGGCCTTGTGCGCCAATCCAGGCCTGATGTTGAACGGGCTGCGGCGGGCGCGTCCCAAAGTCTCTCTCCGCAACTGCTCCGCGCGGAAACTACACATGCACTCGATGGTATCCCAGGAACGACTGCTCATTCAATGGGACTGGCTGCAGAGCAAGATCCATACTTTATGAACGCCTTTCGGTCGGTTTTAGTCAGCGATCTAGGTGAGATTGATGCTGGATTACTGCAAGTATACGCAGGCGGACCAGATCCCGATGATCATCCAATCCATTTCCTGCTGCTGCAGGACGAATTTCCTTTATATAGGAACGAAGCTAAGCAGAAGACGGCTGATGCGATCGAGGCCATCGTAGAACCACACGGAGAGGAGCTTATTCGCCTCTATTTTCGCCACGTGCATCCTATCCTGCCGATAATCTCGAAAGGACGGTTTTTGCGACAGTACTTGACCGCAAAAGACACGATCTCAGCATCGCTACGTGGGGCCATATACGCTCTGGCCTGCGTCTTTTGGGACCGAGATCTACCGTCTTCAGGTCCCTGTCCGTTCCTGCAGCACGAGCTGGTCGCCCATGCGCAAGAGTCTCTACGACATGAACTCGAGTCACCGAATTTGTCCAGGCTCCAAGCTTCCATTTTGCTCATGCACATGGTGCCTCCAGATATCGACAGCGTGGAGACACCGTACACTTGGATCATGGCTGCCCAAGCGACCGCCTGCGCCCAGATGATTGGGCTTCATCAGGATCCCACAAAATGGAACATCGCCCCGTGGGAGAAGAGTCTGCGCAAGAAGCTATGGTGGGCATCCTTCCTGACTGATTGCTGGTCCTCAGTTTGCCACGGTAACCCCCCACATATCAGCGCTGATTCTTTCACCACCTCACTCCTGAACTTGGATGACCTGCGCTCGGATGAGGATCTATCGCCGGACTTACATCCTATGGTGGATGCTAGAGATGCAATGTTTCACGTAGCTGATGGCGCAAGGTTTTTGGAAATGGTCAATATTGCTCGACTTCAACGTGACATTCTAGACCGGAGCTGGTGCGTTCCATCCAAAACCTACTGAGCCTGTTACTGATAAGCCTTCAGTTCCGTCAAAGCAACTTCACAATCACGATCCCAGCTGGAAGGGACGCGTGAGAGTCTAAAGGACTGGCTCAACCTTATGCCAAACTGCCTAGCGATCATGCCATTCTCCCAAAATGGTACGTATGCAAGGCGATCTTGTCAAGCTACGGGCTAATGCCGGCCAGGCCCACTTCACCTATGTTTTCATGCCACTCAAGTCCTCCTCTTCCGAGGCCTCATGTACCCGGCCACTCGAGCTGCGAAGGTCAATCCTGCCTCTAATGTGGGGAAATGGCTCACGACGTCACTAACTCAATTCGCACCATTTGTAGAATTCGTAGGATCTATTACTGAAGAAGAACTTACTGGATTTTGGGGTCGACGTACGCGATTTTCTTCCCGTTTTGCAAGTCCTTGCTAACCACACCAGATGCTCGATCGCAATTCATCTTGTGTTGCAATTTCCTCATATATTTGTTTCTTCTAGCGACTGAGCCGACCGATGTTGAAGCTGCATACCGGCTGTTGGAATCCTTTCATGAGTCTCTCCAGCGACTTGGAAGCACCGAGCACGTGGCGGCAAAGTTAATGCTTCGGCCAGCTATACTGCGAATCGACTCATTCTTCACACAAGCTACTGAGCTTATTCGAAATGGACGCAGTGAGGTAATGCATTCGCCAGCTATCTAGTGAAAATCGATGGCTTCTCTCTAGCATCTTCCTGGATTCATATACGCACCATTGCGAAGGCGGGTTTCTAGAGGGTTGTAGCGTGGAAAGATTAAGCCCAAGCTATAGCGACAAAAGCCTATTGTACATACGTGCAATAGGCCAACTACCTATTCTATTCAGTTAAGACAGTGTTGGGGGAAAGGGTCTAGGTCTAGGCAGGGCAAGCGAGGGACATAGCGAAAATTAAAACCTTAGAACACTCTTCCTTTTAAATGTTCGCAGCGCAATGCACCTACAATAAGTAAGAATAAATAATAACTTATATAGTAAAAGTCGTAGATCTTAATGTTAAAGTAGCAATGTGGTCTGTAGTTCTAAGAGAGCTAACAAGTAGAGGGCCGCAGAGTACGATTGTATCTTACGACAAGTCTCGACGAGGTAACGGTTATCTAGCTATTAAACAGTTGCACTTCTTGGTAGGCTTGAGGTAGAAGTAGAGTAGAGGATCAGGTTGGTAAGTAATCTAAGTATTAAATGTAGTATTTAGATAATAACTTAGGTTAATTATAATAAGCTATAGAGGTTTATTGTGCTTGCTATATACTTCTCTATAATCTCTATCTTAATAGTGCTTACGTTAAGCTTATTAAGATGTCTTAATAGTGCTTACGTTAAGCTTGTTAAGATGTCTTAATAGCTAAGCTATTAAGCATGCACGTTCTTAATAGCTAAGCTATTAAGCTATTACGTAATGTTCCTGTGCGCTCCTTCTATAGGTTCTAACTGCCTTACAGACCTAGCGCGTTAGCCTCTTTCTTAACGCTCTTCCTTCTTAACTACTAGTAAGTCTTTCTTTTCTTTGTTGTTTGTAACACTATCTCTCTTTCTCTTTAAAGACTTGTCCTTAGGTCTTAGGTTGTAATAGTTTTACTACCTAATTACATTGCCTTATGTTATCTACTAACTATAGCTTCTAGCAAGCGCTAGAGTTAGCTCTGTCTTACTCTTAAGATATAACGTAACAGCACTAAAGTTTCTATTCTCTACAATTACTACTTTAACAACACTCTCTCTTATATAGTAATAGTAAATACTACTACTTTAGAGGCGTTGCGCTTAAAGTGTTCTAAGTGTGTCTAGATAGGTTGTCCTTGTGTAAACTTATTGTAGCAGTCTTTAGACAAGACTTATAAAGAGTATTAAAAAAAAGTAGATAATAATAAGAAGTTATTAGTTAAAGTTATAAGTTGCCTTCTTTAAAACAAGAAGATACTAGAGTAGGCGAAGAACTATGCTTATTATAAACTTAAGTGTCTCGCGTCTAAGCTTTATAATAATAGTAATAAGGTTAATGCTATCTCTTTAGATTATTCTACTATAGACGCGTTAGTAGCGTTATCTTCTATAATTTAGTTAACTCTTAATTTTCTAGATTCTGC
>KV441643.1:1516838-1622497 GCA_001644535.1 Pyrenochaeta sp. DS3sAY3a | reverse complement strand
TTCTAAATGAGCTCTAGAAGTAGGTTGCGCGGCTGTTGCAGAGCCTAACCTATGCCTTTCGGGTTGTCCCTGCATCGTAATCCACCTGCGTGGTCGTGTTGGTGCCTCTTGTTCGCTGTGGTGGTGGTGGTGGTTGGCTGAACCCGCCTTACCCGATCTGGCCTCACCACCAGCAACACTACCTTTCCACACCTATAACTCCACCACCACAGCTCCGAATGGAAAAAGAAGAACGCCGTCGGCATCGGAGTACGCCGCGCTACCATTTTGCTGTTCACATCCTCCCGTTTTCTTTCTGACCGTATCCGCGTTTCCGCCCTTCATGGCATCGGAGTACGCCGCGCTACCATTTTGCTGTTCACATCCTCCCGTTTTCTTTCTGACCGTATCCGCGTTTCCGCCCTTCATAACTCTAACGCTATTAACTACACAAGCTACGTGGATGTAAACTAGCTAGAATGTGTAACTTAATGCGTTAATTTACATACTCGAATTTAAAGTAAATTAGCCTACAATAACCTAACAACACTAACCTTAGAAAATAATAACATAGAGCCTACGTGCCTTAATCTACGCTAGGATATAAAATATCCTGTCCCTAATAAATAAAGTTTTAAAACGACATAGAGGGCTAAGTGTCGTTAGAGCCCTAGGATAGAACAAATAGTAAGAGTCTTGTCTATCTATGTTCTATTTATACTAATAGATAACAGAGGCGTTATATTAATGTTGCTGATGCTATAATGCTAGATGTGTTATCTTAGTTTACGCCTAATCGTCTGCAAAAGCTCCGCCACATCAAAGACAAGATTATATATAGAGAGTATAAATGTCTATAAAGTATAGTTACTCTTGTACAGACCTTGCTAGAGATTAATAGATTGCTAGTAGTAAGCAAGGCCTTCTTAGAAGAAGACTACTAAGCTGTGCAGCGAGAGCTTTAGTTATTCGAACACCGCCTACAGGGCCATATCAACGCGGTAGGAATCCTTAGTTAAAGAGTGCAGGCCACTCTTGGTCTCGTTAGTATTTAACGTCAAACCTTGACTTTACTATACTGACCCGAAACCAGCTGACTAATCTTCTTAATATCGGCAACCAAGCCAACTCGAGAGAAATCAGCACGAGAATTCTCTAACTGACCCAAGAAAGTGTTGATAACAATGCGACAGTCAAGGTCATCACAATCTGCACTTTAGTGTACCTTCCGGCATCCTTCATGGCGGCAAGTATTCTCACTTAGATACACTACCTGCGTAACTAACGTCCGTAGTCATTCCTTGGCATGAATCTGTTCGACTTCAGGGAAAGTGACGGGTTGTTACAGGCCAGCCCTAAGTTCTGGATATTCGTAGTAACAACAGTTCCTTTGACTATGCTTACTGTTGGCGCATGGTATCTTTACAAAACTAGAGCTAACAAGAAAAGGAAGACAGCGAATGATGCACTCCGATCATGTCAAGTTTGACAGTGCCTTAGCATCATATGCTAGAACAATAAAGTGCATTATAACTGTATGTGTATTATATGTATGTAGATGTTAATTCCTGTTGATGATTCCGTTACAAAGAATATTTCGGCCTTCGCCTGAGCCGACAACGCATTGTGTCTTCTTCTTGAATGCAGCCAGTCAAGACCGGTTGATTGGCATACGAAACTGGACCTCGGACAGCGGGATCTCATCGACATTTGGGGATAATCAGCACCTTGGGAAAACATCCCGGCGTTGAACATCAAGCTCAAAGACAGCGAATGGGCCTTTGCCACCGATTGCGATATCAAACTCCTCTTTGCCGCATCGGGAGATATTCGAAACGTAGTCATGACCGTCGCAGAGGGTCTTCCGAATGGAATCCATGTTCGATGCACTATCGTCATCAGCGATATCATTTTCACTGTCGTCGCTCGGAGTGCCATTCTTCTCTTGATGCGCTGAGCTTAGAGTCTGGCGAGGCGGTCATGATAATGATGATTCCTGTGTGGTATTCCGCACTTCTTCCGCGCGTCATGTTGAACGTTCTCCAGGATGTGGTATTGACTCGTGTGAACGAGGTGTGCGAGAAGATCAAGGATAAGGCACCGACTTCGTTGCAGGCAAAGAAGTTCTTGTTCGGAATGAGGACGCTACAAATTGTGCTGAAGACACACCAGTGAGAAGACTCTAAGCACAGTTTTAGTGTCCCAGCGGGGATGACGTGAGAAAACGCGCAATCCACCGTCGCGTGATGCCAGCTCCAGAGAGAGATGATTATCTGCATCCTGCACTTTGGAACCAGACCACCACAATGCGAGTAGCAACGGCTAAGTTCTGCGAAGACGGAATTCTTCTGCCACATGGAGCTTCAAGACAAGATTTGGACACGCCCAACCCGTAAGAAGCTCCGTTCTCATCGCACCCCACCTTCAGTCCATAGCTGAACGCACAAGGACATTCTATTACGAGGATCGTATTTGGCCCATGCCAGATGAGCGCTCGAGGGCTGTGACCACGACGAGTACATCCAATATGCGCCAGCGGCTTCTTGTGATGTCATAGGAAGTCTCTTCTCTTTGTGAGGGATATCCTCTCGCGTTTCTGTGAGCGTGTCAGGAATACAAGTATCCACTTCTCGCTCCTCAACGTCGGCGCTCGAGAACTTTCAACCTATTTGGGCACAGAATCTAGTTTCGACCGTATCCAGGTGTGCATAACGCCCTTTAAAATACTTCGGGAAGAACAGCTCCGAGGACTTCAAATTCACGACCGAAAGTGCCGATGCTCTTCTTGAGAGCTGTGGGAGAATTATATTGCCATACTCATGCTGATGGCGAGCGTATCCGTGAGCCTCGAAGTATGATCTAGAAATTCATACCTTTGATGCTCCCGTCGCTCATGCCAATAATAGCTGGCAGTATGCACGGGTCGATCTAAGATGCGGCTCCTCGTATACAAGGTTCGAACAATATAGAGAATCGGAGAGGTCATGACGGAGGTTGCGGTGGATTCGTGCACGATTGCGACGAGACTGCAACGAAATTTTGTCGCTTCAGAAGCTGGTATCTAGCACGAGTTTTTAGTGTGGCTCGAAGAAACCCTAGACTACCTGCAGCACGCGCTGAAACTGTAGGAACAGGTTTACGAACCCTGCGAGACTCATATGCAGGTATCGGATGCAAAGTTCGCCTTTCTTATGAAGACGTGCAGTCATGATACCCAGGCGATACTACACTATGGACCACGATACAATTGGGGCAGCGCAACGTTTGATCGACTGGTTGAGGATCGCATCGCTTAAATTACGTGGTGTTCTAGGCTTTCCACATTTGTATACTACTGGACGCCGCTCAATTTCGTAACTCTGTCTTTAGCCGTAGGTCAGGTTTGCTGTTGAATACGGTTCTTCGTCCGGACACACTCTCGCCTCCAGATCCCGACACCCCCGCTAGCAACAAATCGCATGACGGCAGCATCCGTTTTGGTGCTCGCGTATCTGCACATGCAAGGATTCTGTGACTGATGGCGTGCAGTTGCATAATCTGGGGAAACGTGACCAAATAATGGCCCTTCGACCCGGAAAGGAGGTTGTTCTTATTTCCTTTAATTATTGTTGTCCCCGCGCATTTGTTTCCTCCCTCCTATACCTTGTCTATATGACGGACCATTGAAGGTACCATCGATGATCTTGGCCCGCGCCATCATCAAAATCCTCTTACATACAGTTGGCCTTTTCCCTGCTCCAGAGGATAATGTATCTTCGGCCAGGCTTTGTCGTGGTGATTGTAGGGTGCATTTTAACGGGGTTGTCTACAGTACGTACCCACGTGCCGCTGATAGTCGCGCATTAACCCTAGCGACAGCTTGTGGTAGCCCTACGGTACGTACCCATGTACTGGATGAAGCCGCCTGCACTTACATTAATGCACAGCTATTACTGTCGATATTTCCTTCTTGGCACCGTGACGACCACGGATCATCTTATGCTCGTCGCTTTAGTATGTTGCTCACGACAATCTCTTAGAAAACCTGCACCTGCTGATTGCCTAGGTTCTCACATGGGGTAATTTGGTTGTGAACTATTATCAGGATGAAACCAGCAGCCACACCCGACCCAGTTACTACCGGATACCAGTATTACATCCCGAATGTGCCTTTATCGTGACACTGACTGAGAGGCAGGAAAAACGACCTCTTATGAAAGAGTACACAAAAGGAATTATGATTACGTGGTGGATGTACCGGATGAGCTACGTAGCCGCTCTATGCTTCGTCAAACTCAGCATCCTCTTCTTCTTCAAGACCATCGCCACCCACCGCACGTGGCGGCACGTCGTCAATGGAACCATCATTTTCGTTATCTTGTACACTGTTGGCGCGGTCATCGCTGCTGCTTTCCAATGCAGGTATCTCCCAGATGCGTGGAATACGGACGCGTACTTCGCTCAATTCGACAAAATACCCAATCCCGATGCGCCCAAGACGCAATGCTACGACCCAACAATATTGTTTGTGTCAACAGCAGCTTTGAATCTCTTTAGCGATGTCGTCATCCTCTTGATCCCGATCCCAACGCTGCTGAGCCTTAGCGTACCTTTGAGACAGCGAGTTGCCCTCGTCGCAATCTTCTCAGTCGGCATGCTCGCTATTGCTGCATCCTCAGTTCGAATGCACGTAATGACCCTCTGGGCCGCTTCGCCCTGGAATTCCGCAATCTACGGCGCCAATCTTCTTCTTTGGGGTCAGGTTGAAACCAATAGTGGCATAATTTCGGCCTCAGTTCCATTCCTACGAATACTTTTCAAACGCAAAGAACGCGCTGAGCGTATAGCATCTGGGAGACAGGTGGTTGAGATTGTGAGCCCGGGAATGGCCAGAAAACCAGACCCGGACCCTTTCGAATTGGATACCGTCATGCTATTTCCGAGGAATGCGAATACAAAGGATGAGGAAGAGCAGATAGGATGGGCGCCGCGTATTTCAAGACCGTAGAGCCTAAAAATATATTTTGACAGGTCTACTGCGTCCATAGCCTCCAAAATTTCCGGGTTGGAATGTATTTCCGACTTTCCTCTCCTTTCCAAGTATGCATGAGTCACTTCGACGAGTTCTAACATCTAAGGACTGCGCGTACTTGTTGTAGTTCCTCGTCCCCATTATATTACTTGCAAAGCATGACGACATAAGTGAGATGGTCAATAATCACATCCGATATTTCCAGTCATTGCAAGTGGATCCCATTGAGGAGGAATCATATCTGCTGCCGAGCACTTTCGCGATCCCCAACCTTTCCTTGAGAAAGCCTTACGAGCGCTATATCTTGAATGTCAGTCGAGGAGGCTCTTGTATTGTTACTCTCACTCAAGATGCCTCATTATTGCTCATGAGGGCAACCAGACGGGCAAAAAAGCGAACAGCTTCAGTATAAACCTTTGAGGGCGTCAGGGGAAGGTAATGCGGTTCACATTAATGGTTCCAAGCATGGAATCGCGAACTTCTAGGTCTTGATGAAAGGTGGTACCCGCATCCGGCCACCGTCGTTGGTGCATCATGGTCCGAGCAAAACTCCCGTATGCCAGTATTCTAAGACCTGCCGCTAGTCATGATGTGTGGTAGAGACATCAAGACAGAGCCTGAATTACACCTGACTGATACTCAGATGGGAAACTGTGGGTAGCGCTCGCGAAGAGCGCTTTCGACCGCTGACAAGCAATCCGCTTTGCAATACCTTGATAGATCTGGCCAGTGATGCTCTCGATAGACCTGCTGGAGCATAGGAATCATTCCACGAAAATCTGGCCTCAACGTCTCGTATTCGTCTAGTATCTCCGTTGGACTGATTGGGACAAAGCTCAAATTGAGGAAGTGGCTTTTCAAAACATCGAAGAAGGTAGCCACAGGCCAGCACGCCGCGTCTGCGCGCCACTCTGCTTCATTTTGCGGGGCCCAATCGTAAGGATCATCGAAGATTTCTTCGGACTCGTGCGCTTTTCGAACCTCTGTGGGACACCCGTCCCAATACACTACGCCAAGTAGAGTATCAAGCAATATGACAGGTGCATTCCGGTTACCAATTGCGAGACCAATAACGTGAGCTGGGACTTGGTCGGAATACTCAGCTCCCTCAGTGAGGACTTTGATCTCCGAAGGATGCACTTCACCGTTCCGTAGTGAGCGACTCTCCCGCTCCCAGTCTGTGAAGTGGCAATGAGGGCCGGCAAAAATACGAATGCCTGTGGGTGGCTCACGAATGTACGGAAGATGACGGAGCAGCACAATGACTTCGTCAGTCTTTTTCAAGTCTCCAAGCGCATCTTGGTCGATGTCGGGCCATCCATCCTCAGGCGGTTCGGCAATGATACTCGGATCCAGGTACATGCTGGCGAGAAAAGAATAATAACCTCGAACGGCAGTGATGCAACTGCTTCGCGAGTAACTAACCTGCTCGAGTGCAGGCATAATGATGGAAGCCGTGAGAGGGATTGTGGGATGAATTGTCATGTTTGAAGTGAACATAATTTATACCTGGGTTTTGCCGGCTCGGTTCGCAAGAAACAAGCCGATGCGCAACTATCCCGCTCAGACCGGTACATGAAGCGGTGTGGAAAATCTATCATTTAATGATTATCCATGTTACTGCGCCGCAATCGTACTTTTGTTGAGCCAGACATCTCCATACTTGTAGACGACTCTGCTTCCATTTACGCAGAGGTAGATTGCCCGAAGATAATCTTCACTCACTGCTTTCAAAGCGAAAGTCCAGAGTTCTTTCAGTCTCATCAGAATGCAGGCTCTCAACACTGGCGCAGCTCAGCTAAACGCTCCGACTCCTTCATCCGCATATCACATTACCCTATTTCCGACGGCAACACCAACGACCACAGAAGATCCATGGTACTGTGCGACAGAGAATGTTCCTCAATACTTCGATTCACCAGAGCCAACCGGAAGTTTGCTAGATGAACTACTATCCTATGGAGACAAGCTGCAGGAAAATTGCACGATTTCTATCACACCTGGAGCAACCATCGTACCAACTTGTCCTTTTCCCGAGCAGAGTAGCATATGCGCATTCACAAATGCAGCGCCAACGGATGTGCTTCCCGAATATTTCTCTTTCGCCAGTTCAGCTTCTACTTGGTGGTCAGCACACAGCTCCAGGGCAATTGAGCTTGCTCAGGAGTGTCCCAACCATTGGCAGAAGGCTATGCGAGAGACCTTATACGGCGAAGCTAGGCTGAAGAACACGATCGCATATGGTCAATGTTATGCTGAGGCTTTTCCGGTGAATGGGCCCCGTCCGAATCAAGCGACACCGTCCGCAAGTACCACTCCCGAGGCAGGTTTGCCACCTACGGAGTCGAAATCCTTTAATGGCGCTCCTGTACATAAGTCAAATGTGAATAGCATAATCGTAGTAGCTGGTATGATTGCCGGAGCACTTGGACTAGCATTTTAGACAGTTCTAGTCTATTACATCGTTATTTCGTTATGAGATATACCACACCAAAAGGCCTAACGGCAGTAGCGATAATGTTTTGTGTCACATATGCCGTATTGCCTGATAAACATTGCCACCTTACCGCGGTGTCAGCATGTGGACTCTCACAGTTCCCAATTTTTTCATTTGTGGTTCTTGGTGCTTCTTCCTTATTAGTTTTCGCCCGTGTTCGTGACATCGATACATTGCGGCGTAGTCGACTTAATTGCAGTACTTTGTCCGCTACAACGTCGGCTTATCCACGTCTTCATATAATAAAATCTCCATGTGAATGTGGTAAGGCGTATACGACGCCTGATGACGAGTCCTGTATCATTGTATTAGTCTTGGTCTCTCTTTGAGTTGTAGTTCCTGTGCCGTTATCTCCATGGTTACAATCATTGCTTGAATATCACTAAGGGTTTTGAGGTTGCGGAAACCACACAGCACGCAAGATAGCTCACGATTCCAAACAAGACGACGTACAGCCTGGGACTACGTGGTGGCTGGCCTTCTCTTCCGGGGCCTATCATCTTCATTCCGCTGCCTGTAGTTTCACGTGGCCAGTCATTGCGAGACTATGGCTAACGCTTGGAGTATCACTCTTTCGTGGTTTCTCTGCATCAATCATAGTGTGATCTCTTCTCTTTCTACCGCGTCGCAGCAAGAGTTCTGCGTTGGGTGGCAGGGTGAGCCTCCTAGTCCTTCGACTACAGCGCTCCCTCCTAGTCCTTCGATTCCAGCTCTCCCTCCGCCCGTAATCACATGGGAGTTTTCGGTGGGCAGGAAGTAGTATCTTGTCACAAAAGACGAAATATGGAAATCAATTGCGTAGTGATATATGGTAACACTTGCAGATTTGTGAGTATTAAGTGTTTTGATACCCCTCGATCACCAGATAGTTATCAGTCGCTGTGACATGCCACCAAACTCAGAACTACTTCGCGCCAAATCATCAGCAAGCCAATCAAACGCTATGGGATCGTGCAGCTCGCTCGAGAAGTCGACATTATTGCGACCACGATTACAGAACTTTCCGGATCCAATACCAATCCTTCTATGAATCTTGCTGTCGACGCGCGATTTCCCCAGGATCAGGAAGACCTCATGCAAGCTGTTGTGGTAGCTGATAGAGTAGAGGCTTAAAAGAACGACATCTCTTTCTCCCTCCCCAAGTATGTCGATTGAGAACTCACAGGGCACCTCTTGGTTCGCATTAGAGGAAAAATCTGCACCTCCTACACATAGTTTCAATGGCTGCAGGTCGTCATTTGACACACGAAGTGTAGCGTCCACAGTGTATCCGCGCACAGTGATTGATGAGCGGCTATCTAGTCGGCCGACTGTTATGCGCTTCGTATCAACGAGCTCTGCGTGTGGTCTTCGAGTAACGCGGTCCGAGTATCGCGCGAACCGAAAGTTCACAGCACCGGCTAGAGATGCCCACGAAAAGGTTGGATTGTCAGAAGTTCTTCTTTCGAAGGAGACATCGCCGTCGCGTTGCCAACTGAGATAGTACAATAATGTCTCCTTCCATAGACCATCGATGTATGTGAATCCAGTCATAGCGCCATATATTTCCCTCATGCCGCATATCTCCTGAAGTCTATCTTGCCGAGTTTCCACCTTTCGAGCAGAGTATTCTTCAATGATTTGATTCCAACTTTCGGACCACAACAGCAGCAGATTGAGGCCCGGGCTTGGTGCGGGCACTGAGAATGGAGCAGGACCAGGATAAGGCTTCTTGCGACATTCGCATGCTTGTACTGCTCGACATTTCCACTGAATTTCGGCTCCAGTAAAGGATATAAGTCTCCGCGAGAGCAATCTTTCTTGCAAAGCCGACGCACGCGTGTCCAATGCATCACAATCTAAGTTGACCATCTTTCCTGTCTTAGCGTGGTTGCCACATGATATCTTCCTCCTTGCCTTGAAAATGGTGTTTTTCCAGATCCCGGTTCCTTCATGAAAGAGATCAATGTCCTGATAGCTGCTAGTACGCGACACAAATAGAGAAGTGCTTAGATCTGGTGCCGCAGAAGCCGCAATTGTAAGTGCAGCTCCCTGAAAGATCTCGCCTATCTTTGCGGCATGATCTCTCTCAGTAGGATTATCTTGCACTATGCACAATGTGTCGATCCAAAGATACTGTATCTGCACGCTTCGAGCAAGCATGGCAGCATCCCTGATGGCGTCAGGCACCATATTTTGATTGAAGCAACGTCTTGGCTCTCCGATGGTGCTGGTATTAGTCGTCAGGAATTTTCCATCGCCGCAGGCATACGAAACAATGGCGTAGGAACCCACAGTACCACTTGGGGGTTCAATAAGTTCGTACTCAGGGCCAGTTATATCGACAACTCTTCTCGGAAGATATGAGATCATTGTCCTGCAATCTTCATTCGTCTGGTGGCATGAGACATAGTTCTTCCCCAAGAAGTCTTTCGCCGTCTGCAGGGTGCACACTCTCGGAACGTCATTTCCTAAGGTCGGATGCGGGAAGTCCATATCTGCGTCACGGCATTGTTTCAGGAACGGCAAAAAATGGATCTTACACCAGTAGAGAGTACTTACCTGATTCAGTATATATTTCTAGAATTTCACTGGAATTACTCTTGGAGTGTATCTCGATTGGAGAATCGGCGTACAAAGAATAGATCGACTTGCCCAATTTTCGTGAACAACGGGAAACTCTGGCGGACTAGGTCGCAGAAATTACATCCATTCTCCGAAGACGCATCGAAATCTTGGAAGGAGCGACCCTCGATGACCGTCAGGCCTGAAAGGGTGCCTTCGGGCAAATACCCGAGAGAGTTGCAAGTGCCGCAGGGCGGGTTCTTGTTATGATCGGGAGAGGTCATGATAATGTTATGGAAGAAGGAAATGGAAAATAACCAGAACTTATAGCTTTGTGATTCACATGGGCGTGACTAGAGCGTCATTGTTGCGAAGACATAATAGTCATTGAAGAGGGAAAGAGTCATCTGCGCATACTGGTACTTCGCGCGCAGTCAGAGAACTCACAGATCAAAGCTAAGATGCGAACTCATGTTTACAGTTGAGTAGTATTACTAGAATCTAGAGTTGACACGGCGTAGAAAGCGGCGTATCCTGCTTTGTCTTCAAGAGGGAAGTACATTCGGAGCTTGATAGGTCACAATTGGTACTTTGTAGAGCCACGAGAATGCACTATACCATATTTAGGAAGCCAAATACTATGAAATCACTGATAGTCAAATAATATCTTAGTCTTGCTACAGGGGTTCTATCTATGCTGTGCAAAGAGGGCAGCGAGATGATCAGGGATGAGGCGCTTGATCTCGGATCTAGGTTATGGTTTCTGCGGGAACTGAACAAAGAGTCCTAAGTCGCCAGTGAGTCTGTGCCAGACGTCCTATAGATTGGTGGTTGCGATGCGAAATATTTCATGACCTGCGTGGAACGAAATCGCTGGGTGCATGATCACAACTGCCCCAGGCCACTGAGATACCCGTAGCTGCAACTGACATTGTTTGCCTCTTTACTACCAACTAAAGCTTACATTGACTCCGGATATGACTAACGTAGGTCAGAGCTCGATAAATACTCAAGTCCAGCGTCTGCTGACCTTCCGCGCCCTTCGATCTCCATTGGTTGTGTTTGAGTCATTCAGACCAGGTATGGGCTATTTTCTTACAGAATGGACAACTAATCGTGCGCTAGCGCTTCAATGTTCGCAGCGGTCGCGGTCCGTCCCTTCCCTGCTATCGCAAGCCACGATCTCGCTGAAGGATCGCAGTCGTAGTTGGTGAAGTCTTAGAAGATATCACTATACCCCCTCTTGGCACCATGATGCGATGCCAAAGGAGAGCCCCGTTTGATTGGATGGATTTTTCCAATCTCCCCTGACTTTTTTCCGGTGAAGGTGAACAACGCGAGCTAGAAGCTAAGGCGTAGAGTCTAGGTACACATTCAGCGAGCTCGCCACGATCAAGACACAATAAGTGTAAGGTCCATGAATTATGCAACCAAATAGGTTTTTTGCAAAATCACGTTGAGGTTGTGGTTTCAAAGCAAGACAGTCACCAGGAATCATGATTTTGATGAACGCAGGGCTTTTAGGAAGAAGTACTGAGCTCAAGGTTCAATCAGCGGTGTATCCGACAGACGTCGTCACTTGGCCAACGACATCACGATTTTCGGCCACCAACTCGACGTCACGAAGGTCTTCTCAGCTAAGAAATACTGAAGGCTTTTGATACGAATGATGCAGCCAGTCAGATGCTTGTTCGGTTGGACTTTTACGGCCAAAGAAAGACAAGTTGCCGAAGCGACCTGATATCGACTCAAAGTTCAGCCTGTGAAGATGCTGCAGTTCGTATATGTGGGTGCTCATGGCCGTACTGACGGTCCCAAACTTGCCATTAGTCTACATCGAATTTGTGGCGAGGTTTCCATCACGTTGGTGGTAAGCTTTCGCTTCGCTTGTGATGATTGAGCTGCCATATTGTTATCTGGCTACATTTTGTGGATACAGTATTTCTACGGCCATTGAGCAAATATAAAAGACTGACTGTTTGAACGTCTATCCCACCACCATCTCCATCGTCCTCTCCTCGTTTTCCTCACTATAATTGTGAATCTCAATTCAAAGAACAATCATCGATTGCTATACCAACTATGCAGATCACCAAAATCATCGCTCTTCTTGTCGCCACCGCTGCCACCAGTGTGCAGGCTGCTCCCGGGACTACATTGGAAGACAGGCAGGCCACTATTGCCTACCTTCGCTTCTATGCTGGCTCCGGCTGCGAAGAGCCGTGGCTCGATGACACTGTCTTCCAACAGAACGACAAGTGTCTGAGCAATACTTATACCCTGCCCTATGGAAGCTTCTTCATTCGAGACAACTTCTTCACTCGTACCAGTAAGCGCCACCATTCCGATGCTCAAAACATCTAGAAAAGTCAAGCAGCGCTAACAAAGAAAGTTCGCCTCTACGTCAACCCTGTCTGCAACAGCTTCGCACAGGGAAACTATATCGACGTTGCTCCGGGACAGACTGGTTGCTTCGCAGGCAAGATAACGTCTTACAGTTTCTTGTAGAGTATCTTAGCACCTTTCGGGGTATTCAATGGATTGACATGACTGAATGCGGAAGAGGGTTCTGCGTCTTTTTCAGATAGTAGCTTGAAAACTCAACTTTTTCAAGTCTTACTGTGAACAAATTGATTTCTAGGTTATAGTTGCAATACTATTTCTCCACAAGACTCTACTGTGTCGCATTTCTCAGTTCGCTAGGTCGTCATTGCTGCCTTAGTTGCATCCATGATAGCGTGAGTATGTGATGCTAAGGCACAGTTAGAATAAAATTGGGTAGAAGTCCAAGCCTTCGGAACCCTGACGGGAAGCGGGAGATGCGGACAGCTAGGTTGGCATGACCCGAAAACTTAACCAATCAAAACATCAATGCATAATGATATCAAGAGAAAGTCAAAGGCATGAATGCAGATAAACTTTAGATCAAGCTACTTACAGTACGGGAGATAAGCTTGATGTTCAACAAGGTGCAAAATCCGATCGCAAGAGTGGTGTTGCGGCTATCGCACTCGCTTTTCCAGTGCGGCTAAGTGCTAGCGGCGGTTCGCTCATGATTGCTGCACCCACGTTGGCCTTCGCTGATCATGTCGGATATCTTATCATGGAACTATCGATTGTCCTCTCCCGCAGGACCACCGCTGCGAGGTACTCTTCCGAAAAGTGTAATGCGGATAATTGCGGCTCAACGGTGGCGGTTTAGCAGACAGGAAAGTGAGCAGTGAAATGATAAGTGACGTTATTCTGCTTCGAATGATGACCGTTGCATCAGACTTCACTTTCTGCAAACCCGTCCCTAATATAATCTATTAAAAACCTATCCCTCTTCAAATATATCATGGGTTCCATGGCGCACGAAAGCGAATGGAGGCGCCTGAGCGTTGCCATCGTCGGCGGAGGCATCGGCGGAATGTCCACAGCGATTGCCCTGCGACGCGCAGGCCATGAGGTCACAATCTATGAACGAAACGATTTCGCAGGAGAAGCAGGCGCTTCAGTATCTTGTGCAGCAAACGGCACCCGATGGCTGCACGAATGGGGAGTCGATGTAGCGAAAGGCGACCCAGTAATCCTGAAGAAACTGATCAACCGAGACTGGAAGACTGGAGAGCCAGTAAGCGTTTACGACTTGGACGACTACGAGGAGAAGTGGGGATACGTTTACAATATGTTCCATCGACAATACATGCACAAAATGCTCATGGAATGCGCATTGCAAGAGGAGGGCGACGGAACACCAGTAAAGTTACTGGTGAATCAATCGGTAAGATGAAGACGTCGTCAAGATAAATGCTATCTTTGAACAATGCTAATAGTGAATAGTGCGACGCGATCGATCTTGAAAGCAACGTGATTAGCTTCAGCAATGGCGCCAAAGTTCAGCATGATCTCATTGTAGGAGCGGATGGAATTGGTTCAGTCTGCCGGCGCATCGTTGGTCTCAACCCAGAGAAGCGACCTGCAGAATCAAGCTGCCTGCACGCCAACGTCAACACAGAACAAGTCAGAAAGCTTGGACTAGTCGACTACTCTCTCAACAGCGCACTCGAGTACTGGGGTGGCCAAGAGGGCAAGTGGGATAAGATTGTGCTCTCCCCCTGCAATGGTGGAAACCTCCTCTCTTATTATTGCTTCTTCCCTCGCTCCGTTGGCGACTACGCAAACCACACGTGGGGAGGTGCCGATCTTCCTATCGAGGAGCTCCTTGCGCCATATCCAGAACTCGATGCGCAAGTAAAGGCTCACCTTGCCATTGGTGTCGAAGTTCAGCCTTGGCGTCTATGGGTACATCAACCTTACCCATACATTGTCAAGAATAGTGTCGCATTACTCGGAGATGCCGCGCATCCGGTATGTTCTAGTTCATAGCTAATCATATATATACTGACTTCTTTGTAGATGATGCCCCACCAGAGCCAGGGAGCTTGCATGGCTATTGAAGATGCAGCTGCTCTGGGTATTTTGTTTAACAAGAAGTATTTCGGCGGCGATGTCAGAGAAACACTCGCAATTTATCAGAAGATTCGCCTACCACGTGCCACAAAGGTACAAGCTTCTGCTGCCAAGGCAGCATACAACATCAATGAACGGATTGGTAAGTTCTCTAATGCTTTAATACCAGTAAACCTGCAGATCGTACCTAACAACTGTTCAATAGGTTTCTCAAGTAATACCACCATGTCTAATTACAAGGTGGAGGATGAAGCAAGGAAGTTGACTATTGAAGAGATGAACGGATATGACATGTACAAGGATGTCGAACAAGCTCTTGCAGAAAAGAAAGGCGAGCAGTACAATGACAAGTACATTAGAGGACTTCCATTCGGGCTCGAGCTACCGAACGGCATAGTCATTGATTCATCATGGGCTTTTTGAACAGCATTGTCGCGTTTCCTTTACCTTCAGCATAGGATTAGTCTTGATATTAGCGTTAAAAATGTAAATATTACCACGATGCCTAGGACGCCCTTCTTCTGATATTGAACCACTATGTGTGCCATTCGGTTGAGACATTTCTAGTATAAAACTATACCCCAGGCTCGAGGGCGGAAACTTCTTCATGAGTGCTTTAAAGTCCGAAAAGGATTCGACGATATGACTTCACAGGTACCTTTCCCAGAGACTTATGTAGGGAGAAGAAGGGTTGGTATTTACAAAATTCTTATTGCGACTTTAGAAACACGTTGACGTCCTTCGAGGCTTAGCCAATGGAAAGGTTCGTAGATTTTACACTTACACATAATAGACCTCTACATTAGGAACATGTGTGCTCCAACGTGGAGGGACTAGTAGCTAAACAACATTATATCATGGTCAAATTAAGATTCGAGGGTATACTCTTCAAGCAATAACGTAATTCTGCTAAATTGGCCTAAGCTGAAGCTACAAAACACATGGGACACGGAAAGCCTAAAGGAATATCATGATTGCTTTCTTGCGAGTCGTATGTCGTATGTCAACTCTAATGTCGCCTTTAAATTGCCCTCCACAGGTACGAAGTCAACAACTAGATCATCCTTCACAGCAAAAACCGAGTCATCAACGAGATATTTGCTCGTCTTGTCAAAAATCTGTGTCGTTAAAGGTGTATATTGCTCGTTGCCGGCCTAGAAGAAAACAATCAGGATGAGTACTTCTTATGCACGGTAAACCTTTACTTACAATGATATGGATGTGAGCCGGGCGATATGGATGCCGGTCAAGAAGGTGCAAAAGTTCGCCAGCAGGGCCTATTCCAGTTAGCCACAGTTTTAGTTGACATTATAGCGACTAACCATCGTCGGGGACAGGATACGGAACTGGTCGTAAGCAGTAAAGACCATAGTAACCGTTCTCATCTGTAGTAAGCTTCCCCCGCAAATTGAACTCGGCCTGCTCTGGATCCTGTTGCTCGTAGAGACCGTTCGTGCTGCATTGCCAGATATCGACTGTGATGCCTTTCAGTGGCTCGCCTGTTTCAGCGTCCCGAACAATACCATGCATGAAAGTGACTTCGCCATCTTTTGGCATGGTCTTAATGATGCTAGTATCATTTTTAGTTGGCGGCGTATCATGTCGGAAGAACGGTCCAAGAATGGCCGTTCTTGTAGCCTCAAAGCCTGCGCCAACTAGCATTTTGTTTGTGATCTCATCAACAAGCCTTTTTCAAATTGTTAACTTTATTTCTAAGAATGGAGCTGAGTAGGTATACGTACGACTCGAGGCCAATAACGTCACAAAGTAGTTGTCCCTCGTTACGGCGCTCGTTACTCATTTGTCCGGCTCTGTTAATCATATTCACACCCATCATCCACTCAGGCACGGTTAGATCGACCTCGCGCGCAAAGTCATGAAGGTGCTTGATCAAGCTACCGAGAACCTGAGCAACTCGTGGGCTCGCATTCGGTCCAGTGGCGTTTATTACGTTGGCGGTGAAATCGGGATCATATTGGGGTTTGGGCTTTGATGTGCCATTAATTCCATTGACGCCGTTGGTGGTCGACATCTTGACAAGAATCTGAGCTGCGGCGGCCGTTTAGAATGACAGTTTTTGATTTGGATGGTGATAAACTGCTCTCCAGAGAATTCTCTCGAGTTATTTCGTACTTGATCTACCAGGTGACCAAATTTCGGTTTAGCATATAAGTGTAGTACCTGGTTTGCTGACGTGTGGTCAGCGGCAGGGTGCGGCACACCCAAAGGTGCATTACCCGATCTACAAGCGTTAGGTGCGGGACATCTGCACCACTGCCGTTGAATGGGTTTGTAAGGCATCTTCTGAGTTAGATTACAGGCTTCCGGTCTATGCGTAGCGGTTTTCTTGGTCTTAACCTGCTCATAGCGAAATTGGGGTGGCTAGCAAACACAACCTCGTGAATTTTCATGACGGGATGGGTAGGCAATTCCACGAATGAAGACTATGAATTATGGGCTATAGGTAGTCATGCATCTCTTTAATCTCATCTCGCTGAAATATATTTCCATCATCGTGCGTAAATCTTAATCTTCGGGCTTTTCTTGTGCTTACCTAGGTATTCACTCGTGGAGCTCGTAGGATTATGCTGCGCTAACTCTTGGCGTGCAATAACCCCGCAACCCCGCATCTTACACAGGTCTCTACCCTCATTCTTCGAAACGGGTATACCATTCGGCTGATCAACTGTCCCTGAAAAGTGTTATATGCGGGTCAAGGAACATAGCCGCACGGATAACGTCAGAATGCGGATGCGGCTTCGACCGGCATTAGATGACAAGAGCGCTCGCGGAAGCCTACCGCCGTCGAGCAGCATGCTTCAAATAATCTTAACACGCCATAAGCTTGAAGAGCATTCCGCTTGAAACTGCTGCCTTTGCTTTTAAGTTCATCGTCTACGTTGTATCTTTGTTATTCCGACTTTTCAAAATGCTCGGCAAGATTATCTTGGAGGAGGCATTTGCCCTACCTCGTCTGGAAGAGAAGACAAAATGGTGGGCTGGGATGTTCAGCACAGACGCAGAGAAACACACACGAGAAATACAAGACTTGACGGATATTCGCCTCAAGTTTGCGGATCAATATGGTGTCGGCTACACCATTCTTTCTTACACAGCACCTGGCGTTCAGGATGTCTTCGATCCAAAGGAAGCCCAAGCTCTAGCGGTGGAAATCAATGATTATGTTGCCGAGCAAATCAAGCCGTTCCCTAATCGACTTGGTGCTTTTGCGTAAGTTTTCACATACCCGATCTTAATTGGTGAAGGCTTCAGGTTCTCTAACACTACCTTAATAGTACACTCTCCATGCACAACCCGAAAGAAGCTGCAGATGAGCTTAGGCGGGTAGTCACCAAATATGGGTTCAAAGGTGCTCTTGTAAATGATACTCAACGAGCTGGCGCTGATGGTGAGGACTACGTGTTCTATGACCAACCCGAGTGGGACATCTTTTGGGAAACCCTTACCGACCTCGATGTTCCCCTCTATCTCCATCCACGAAACCCGACTGGAATTGTTTTCGAAAAGCTCTGGAAAGACCGTCAGTGGCTCATTGGACCCCCTCTATCCTTTGCAGTTGGCGTCAGCCTCCATGCTCTAGGAATGGTCACGAATGGTGTTTTTGATCGCCACCCTAAGGCCCAAGTTATCCTAGGCCATCTTGGAGAACATATTCCATTCGACATGTGGCGGATAAACCACTGGTTCGAGGACCGCAAGAAGCTCCTCAAGCCTGGTCTGGATTGCAAGAAGACCATTAGGGAGTATTTCAATGAGAACTTCTGGATCACCACATCTGGTCACTTCTCTACCACAACGTTGAACTTTGTCAAGGATGAAGTAAGCGCAGATCGTATTCTTTTCTCGGTGGATTATCCCTTTGAGACATTCGAGGATGGTTGCACATGGTTTGACAATGCGGAAATGAACACTGGTGACCGCCTCAAGATCGGCAGGGAGAATGCGAAGAGTCTGTTCAAGTTAGGAGACTATAAGGACTCAAGTGCGAAGGTGATTTAGAATGATTTTGTTCGTAGGAAGTTGTAAAAATCTCTGACCAGTATTGCTGAATTAAAGTTTTTGATTACTCCACAAAGTGTAATAATCCTTCCCATTGTCATGCCTTTGCAAACCTGTTAGGAGATGGGAACATGTACGTACGGTCCCGAGTCATTGAATGCACGCCTAGCGGCAGCGAAGTCCGCCCAGAAACTAGCCTCGGTGAAATTGGAACTCTGAATTGGTTTCAATTCCGGGATCCGTTCCATGGTGTTGAGTTCGGGGAAGGAGAGGTGTGGAGGAAAGCGGCCGCGCGCTAATCCATGAATGGAAGGCTCCGTCCCTCATCCGACACGTTATCTGCCACGCTGCCTATCTTCGGGTGCTGCACCCCACATTGCCCCCTGTGCCACTATCATGGACGCAATCCCTCAGATCTGCGGACGAACACCTCTTAGGCGTGCGTTCTCGATATGGAGACGGCAGACTGGCCTAGGAGCGATAACATACATAGGCTGGCCGCGGCTACTGCTCAGTGAGCAGCTTCCGCAACACATCCCATTTCAAATTTCACTCCGCTGTCTCCACACTCTCCCTAATCGGAATAGCCAGCAACACCTCGTGGCCCTTCGTTCACAGGATATGCTCAGATCAGCCTTGGCATCCCCAGGTGTATGATGCCTCGTAGACCAGTGAACCCACAGGACCGACAGCGGGTTGTGCGCGCGTGCGATTCTTGCAAAGCATCTAAGAAGAGGTGTGATGGAGTCCAGCCATGCACCCCATGCCGTAAAAAGAGTCAAGACGATACATGTCACTACACGAGTGGTAGACGCCATCACCCTCTGCCGCAGCGCAACTCAGTCTCCTCGCAACGGCGGGTCTCGCTAGAGCGATCACGTCTGGGTTCCGACATACACCCAAACAGCGAAGCTCTGTTATCTCCCAACTCATCATGGGACATTCATGATTCTAGTGCTATTTCTCCAGGTGATATTAGCGCCAATTACACCCAACTTCGCGATCAGCATAGATCTGGACGTCCCAATGATGGTACTCGAGAATCATCGAGCGATGTGATGGGACAGCCACCTGTCATGTTATCGAGCGTGAGCGGAGAGAAAGGTATGCGTTCTCTTACTTGGTGACTCAATCACAACACCGCACTTTCAAACTCGGCCATTCTGTTAATTACCAAACGCTCAACTTCAGAAACATGCTGATCAAGCTTTCCATATTTAGTTTTCGTTGGCAACACAGCAGCTCTATCGTTCTTACGTTTTCTCCAGAAAACTCTAGAACGCCATGTTGGGCCTTCATGCTTCACCAACGCCCAGGAAAGCCAGGGTCTTTTCGAAGCAGATGCCATAGATATGGGATCAAACTCTTTCTACAATGGCCTTAGTTTGGATGACAAGAAGACTTTTGTGCAGGCTTTCTTCGATGCCGTGAGTGCTTGAATTCTGCTCATTTTGCTGCCTAACGCTAAGATAATGTAGTCAAGTGGTCTTCTCGACCTCTACTCTTGGGAAGATGTCTTTGACTGGCTAAGAACTCACGAATCAATGAATTCCAATTCGGGCAGATCCTCTTCTCGGAAGCTGAATAGCTTAGAGATTGCATCACTATACCTGATGGTTGCCATTGGGGCACAGTGCTCTGGCCTTATCCCCGATCATTCCACTAGAGCTGCCGAGCTGTTCTACTACGCCCGTAAAATGGCATTCGAGAATATGCTGGAGAATCCCAGCCTCGACCTAGTCCGCACTTTCCTGCTCATGGCATTTTACATGTTTGGAGCTTGCCGTCGCAATTCGGCTTTCATGTATCTCGGAATTGCATCTAAAGCTGCCGATATCTTGGGCTTACACGCGATTACCCAATACAAATTCTTGACACCAGACGCACGAACTAGCAGGTACGTCAACCGCCATCGAAATGGTTGAGTTGATCGTGTTTGGCTAACTGACCATTCCAGGCTCCGTACTGCAAAAAGCCTTCGCGTGTTTGATATTGTCTGCAATTCAATTCTTGGCCGGCCGAGTAGTACTCCTTCCTTCCGATCTGGGCGAGGCAATCAGAATCTTGAATACATCAACAGCGACATAGACGCCACATATCGAGCGCTTGCACTCGAGGGCACCTACAATTTAGCAGCTGTTCTTGACACGGCTGTCACCAAATCTGCTGATGGCGAACTTCGGACCGAGGCCGCGGAAGACCTCGTTCTAGCATTACAACAATGCAGTCGCAACTTCCCGGCTGTTCTGCGACAGCCAAATAATGGACCAGAACCGATCAGCCGACATGTCACCATTGGAAATGTTCACGTTTCTGGCCTCTATTACTTTAGTGTGATTCTAATTACACGCCAATTCTTGATCCAGCAAATAGTTCCGCAACTCTACAAGCAAACAAACTCTCCCCGAACCTATCGTGGTCGCTCATCATACGATGAGCCGGAATCAGAAGGAAATGCCCGTCTAGCCGACGCTTGTATCGAAGCGGCTACGTATATGGCACAGATGTGTCACCAAGTCATGAGCTCTGGACAATTTCTGGGCAATATGTGCATTCTCAAGTAAGATATTGAACCCCAAATACGAAGGAGGTTGGAATCCTGACTATCTACAGAGCATGGGTCTTCGCGACCGGCCTTGTATTAGGCTTTTCTCTTCTCGTAGAGGACGATCGGCATCACTCGCAGCGTCGCACTGCGTTCCTGAAGTCTCTTCACGTGTTAGGGGTACTCAAACAACTGAGTCCCCAGGCAGAGCAGTACCACAGGATTCTATCAAGCTTCCACCAGACGATCAAAGCATATAAAGAACAGATACATCGCCAAAATCGTGCGCCACAGGCAAATCTTGTGGATCTTGTATTTCAGCCCAGTTTTGCGCCTGAGCTTGACGGATCAAACATGATCTCCACACAGCTTCCAAGCCCAGAAACGACTGAGCAAGACAGTCTACCCGCGGACTGGCCTAATGATCTCTCCTTGGGCGCCTTGGGTGATATGATCTCAATTGATCCAGCGATTTGCGGGGAGAATGATGTTATTATGCGAATGCTGTGGGAGTCGGATAGGTACGCGCTGGATTACCCAAGTTGCCCCATACCCGATCCACCACCAAGGCTGGATTCGCCAGCGCAGATTCTAGATAGCTTAATGTCGTAAACCTCACCAAAGAGGTCGTTCTGAAACCTGCGATGATTTACCATTTTCAAATACGAGCATGAACCCATTGATGTTTTTAATTAAGCCATGTGGTTGGATTCTCGCGGCTTACGTGGAACCGAATATGCACTGCCCCGAGACCGTCACCACAGCACTACATTATCGAGAGAAATGGGGCTGAAAGACTTAAAGCGGCCACGTTACAGTGATTGGAACTATGATAGTTGCATATTCTGGCTATAAAACGCCCCCAGCAAAGCTTCAAACCTCCCTGATCTTGAAATCAAACATTTGATTCGACTGCACTGAGTTCCGATCGCGCATCTTATTCGCAGTCTCTATGCCACCAACTGGAACCCGATACTCAAACGTCTTTCCCGGAGCCGCTGTCTTCCCATCTGGCAGCGGATACGGGAATGGAAGGTACTCTGGTAACAGCCCCAGCTGCCGTAGAACTGTGCCTTGATCCCACGATATATGTTCGTGGTACAGGCGATCACCGCGCACGTTCACAACTGCACTGAAAGGAACTTCGACCTTGAGGCCTGTTGGTGGAACACCTGGGAGACTAGGAGGAGGATGTTAGCTTTTTGGCCGGGATGGGGAGGTCTGGGAGGACGTACAGCCAATCGAGTTCGCGGTCATGTGTGAAGGTGAAAATGAACTCGTCGATAATCCGATCGATGGCGATCGAGCGACTGATGAGCTCGAGGCTCGTGTCGGCAGAATTGTTGAAAATGAAGTTGTTTCGATAGAAATCTGTTAATGAGGGTCGGCCAACACCGCCTGTGAGCTACATGAATACGTTAGTTTTCGGAAGAGTTGGTTTTTGTCAATCGCAACGTACAGTTGGAACATGATTGACATAAGGCTCCTGCACCATTGTGCTCATCGTGTGCTCGACCGAGCGGTCCGCAAACTCGTAGTACGTGTGCTCGTCCCAAATCAATTCGAGATCGAAGTACGGGCCGTCCATGAGCTTCTTGAGATGCGTGATGCTTCGCGTGTGCGAGATGGCCTCGGTGGTGTAGTGGAATGAGTCTTGGAAAGGAATTGCAAATTTGAAAGTGCTCACGCTGGGGTAGTAGAAAGTAGTCAGGCCGGGGCTCCGTAGGGGTCTGTCGGCACCTTTGCCTGCGAGGTGATGAAGAGCCGGTGTAGTTGAGGCTTTTATTGAGTCTTTGTGTGTGATGTCTGCGTACACGACGGCTCCTTTGATTTCTGATGTAGCATTTATGGCATCTGCTGCGATATCCCAACAATTTGGATCGTAGGCTGTAAGAGCAGTTTAATTAGTTGAGTAGTCGATGAATTTGAATAAGTAGAAGCATACCAACGACACCAATTACGCCTTTTGGTTCACATTTGGAGCTTTCGTTCAATGCTTGGATACTTGACGCTACTACATTCGCTGCATTCTTCGAGAGCGCTCGTTGCTGGATTTGCACAACCGTGTATCCTTCTTCGGCCCATTTGATTAGATGTGATGGAACACCTTCGATAATCTTTAAGGACGCATCGGTGTCGGGGACAAGAAGAAGTACTCCTGGGCCAAATCCCCTCCGGGACAACGGTGAGATAAGGGTTACGCCGTCGTCAAGTTCGCGAACCTCCTGTTGTGGTAGCGGCGGAGGTGGCTTCGAGATGTCGTTGAACATTTTGAGGCAAGTTAAGGTTAATTGGAGCGTGATAAGAGATGCGTAGTTGCTTAAACTAGTTTTCGCGTATTCTAAGGCAGGCGTGGGATTTTTGATGTGGGCTAATGTTCTTTTTTCTTTCGTCTCACACCTTCAAATATATGACGGGCAAAGTCCTGATGATGTCTCCCATGCAGATTGTGGTTCGACCTATATCTCTTCATTGATTGGTGGGCAGCTAGTCTCAAGGTTAGTGCATTCCTTCATTAGTGCAGCCCAATTAGGTTTATCTGCGGGCCCTCCGCAAGCGGAGATCGGGTGAGGGACCTCTGGAACCATGGGCACATTTGCCGCTGTGGAACCGGTCCGAAGTCAATTCATCGCGGCCAGGCGTATCTGTCCGACAATTACGCGGCTACGCCCCGCTGTCAAGGGTCGCTTTAGGAGAGTTCAGAAGTTTAATTCAGGTATCACGTTTCAAAAGCTGCCATTGTATTCCTTACACAAACAAGCGGAGAACTATTCCAACCCTCATCCAAACCCAAGAGACTCATCTTTGTATAATGGCCGACAAGCTTGATGATGTTCGACCGATGTTCGAGTTGAGAGGTCGCAATTATCTGATCACGGGAGGCGCTCAAGGCATTGGTTTTGCTACAACTCGAGCTATCTGTGAAATGGGAGGCAATGTTGCGGTGTTGGATATACAAGAAAGCCCAGTTGAGGAATTCAAGACCCTCGCCTCGAAATATGGCGTCAAGACTTCATATCACCAGACCGACCTTACCAAACAAGACAGCCTCAACGCAGGCTTCGCAACTGCCCTAGAGGCTCTTGGGTCCATCGATGGGTGTGTACCAGCTGCGGGAATAGCAATAGACAAGCCATTTGTCGACCAAACTTGGGAAGAGTTCACACGTATTCAGGATATCAACGTAAGGCTCTCTTTTATTATTTGCCGCCAACATTTGCTCAAATCTAGTTAGGTACGGGGAACATTCTTCATTGTGCAACAGGCCGCGAAACAAATCATCAAGCAAGGAACTGCTGGCAGTTTCGTTCTCATTGCCTCACAATCATCACATATTGGACTCCCCGGCTACAGGATGGCAGCCTATAACGCTTCCAAAGGCGGCATCCTTATGCTCTCAAAAGCATTGGCTGTTGAGCTAGCCAAGCATCAAATTCGAGTAAACACCATTTCTCCAGGCTTCGTCGACTCTGAGATGACCCGGAGTGTGCGAGCATCCAAATCGAAGCGAGAGGGCGATCAGATGTGGCTCGCGCCTCCTCTTCAAAGATTGAGCACGCAGAACGACCTCACTGGTGCTATTGTCTACTTGCTCAGCGATGCATCAAGACATACGACGGCTGCTGATATTCAAATTACTGGAGGTCTTCATGCTGGAACCATTGATGGTGTTATTAGCCCGGCATAAAGCGTACTTTGTAAAATCCAAGCTCGGTTTATGGTTGTCAATCTAGATTCCCGTACAAATTCATGACTTCCAAATTTGATGCACGTTCGCTGTGAATAGAGTGTCACGTGTGCTTACGTGCATCGCATTGGTGAATTCTGACAGTATCGCCAGACCTGCACCTAGTCATTATCACAAGTCTCGCACAAATGCAATTCGATACCTGCCTCGGCGCGGCCAACTCGATTGACACATTGAATAAAGCAACACCGTTCCATCCTCCAATCATGCAGATTCGCGAATCATAGTCTGTTAACCGCCGGCACCTTGGAGCTAACTCCAAACCGTCCATTTCGCTGGACGATTGTGGGCAAGCCGATGGCGGTGTCAAATCCGTTTAGCGACGACGATGATTCGACAGCACGCAGCCGACGCGCGATTCAGGGTCCAGCTAAGTACATTATCCGACAATTGATAGAGCTAAGATACGCTCCCCAGATTGTCATGACAAGCTACTGCACTGATAGCTGAGGGATAGGCGTCGGGTCGGGTAACCCTAAGATAACCTCCTTAGTTGTGCGGGTTGGGATGCGCGTCCCGCATAGGAGTCGACTCCGCCCATAACTTCATAAACGGGGGCGATGCTTCACAGCCGTATACTGTCGATTTCCACTGAACATATACCTCTTGCTAGATCGAGAAAGATCATACATTCTCCGTTGTTCTGCCATTACAATTTTTTTTAGCCAGTTTTGAACAACCAGCAAAATGGTAGAGACATACGATCTCGTGGTTGTTGGATCTGGTACGTCCATCAAACCCGTACATTCCTATCGTACCTTGCTAATGCAGTATTAATCCAGGTTGGTTCGGGCTGGGTGCGGCTCGAGCATACATCCAATCCCATCCTGATCAGAAGATCGCAGTGCTAGAGTCCAACAAGACAGTCGGAGGAACATGGTCAGAAGCCAGATTGTACCCCGGACTGAAATCCAACAACATGCTGGGGAGCTACGAGTTTCCCGACTTTCCCATGAAAGAGGAGGTCTACGGCGTCAAGCCACTTGGTCACATTCCCGGCGCAGTGCTGAATCGCTACTTGACTGATTTTTCAAAAGAGTATGGGATCCTGGGACGAATCCAATTCGAGTCGACTGTCGGCCTGGTCGAGTCAACGGGGTCAGGCTGGACGCTCACAGTGAAGACGCCAGGAAAGGAGCGAACTATCTACACAGCCAAGCTGATCTTAGCAACTGGCCTTACATCAACACCGAACATCCCGCAATACAAGAACAACGACACATTCGGCAAACCATTCTTTCATGCCAAGGATTTCTGTGCTCGCGCAGAAGAGCTGAAAGACGCGAGCAACGTTGTTGTAGTTGGCGGTGCCAAATCCGCGTACGATGTTGCATACGCAATGGTGGAGAGCGGTGCGACGGTCGATCTCATTATCAAGCCAGACAGCACAGGTCCCGTGTGGATAGCTCCTCGTCACGTCACACCCATCAAGCATCGCATTGACACCATTCTAAATGTCAGAGCCCTATCGTGGTTTAGTCCTTGTCCATGGGGAGATGAGGATGGTTATGGTACGGTTCGTCGCTTCTTGGAGAAGACAAAGGTTGGGCGCATGCTCGTCAAAGGGTTCTGGAGCTGTAAGTTTCCCGGCACTTCTTGTTTCAAGATATCTTAACTAATTCTTAATCGTAGTGATGGGCAACGATGTTCTGCAACAAAACCAATACGACAATCATCCCGAGCTCGCCAAGCTCAAACCCTGGTACTCTGTATTCTGGATCGGCAGTGGTTTGAGCATTCTCAATTACAACACCAGCTTTTTCGACATGGTCCGCGACGGCAAAGTAAGAGTGCACATTGCCAACGTGGACCACCTTGCGCCCGGGCAAGTCATTCTAGAGGACGGCACAACGATAACTGCAGATGGAATGATCTGCTCAACCGGTTGGAAGAAAGAATCTACCATCACATTCAAGGGCCTTGACGAGACTGGTCTGGGTCTTCCTATCGGCCTCAAAGAGCAGGCCCAGTTGAGCGCCGAGTACGACAAGAAGGTTTTGGATAGATTTCCGATTCTAGAAAACCAACCAGTCTTGAACTCCAGGGTTAAGAAACCTGCTGAGCCGCTCCGGTATTACAAGTTCATGGTGCCGTCAGGTATGGTTACAAATCGCAATCTTGCCTACGCTGGCATGATTTCTTCAGTCAGCACTGCGATATGCGCTAGCACACAAGGTCTCTGGATCACAGCATACTTTGATGACGCGCTGGAGCGTGAAGCAAAAACCCAAGAGGAGATTACGAAAGAAATCATGATGCACACGCAATGGGGCAAGTGGCGGTACCCCTGCGGCTATGGGGCAAGTCTTCCGGATTTCGTTTTTGAAGGCATTCCGTATGTGGATATGTTACTCAAGGACCTGGGCATCAACAACAAGCGCAAGTCTTCTTTCATTAAGGAACTGGTGCAGCCTTATTGCCCAGAGGATTATAATGGTGTTTTGGCAGAATATTTGGAAAAGCGTAGCATTTCTTCTAAGCAGTGATCGTATAGCATCCCCTTAATAGAGATCTCAATCAAAGTCTCATCTTGGTTCCACTATCAATACCGTTCGCATGCGGACGTGAATTTAGATTTGTTTCACCACAAATCAGGAATAAGTCAGCATTGATGAATAAGCAGTTTTATTCATTCTAGAAAATCTTCTGGAACGCCGCGAAGATGCAATGTTGGCCCAGGAAGCCTGGGGATACTTTGATAAGGAATTGATTATCGCTAGAAACGTATATTTGAAAAAGAAAATTATGCAAGGTTGGAGGAGACATTAAGTTGATGCGCAAAGAATGGGTGCAAGCCCTAGTAATGCACGTCAGGAATTCAGGATTAGGAGAAGATGGTATGCGTACGGAACAATTGCAGTCAAACTTCTGTTCGCCTCCTAGTAGGTTTCGCATCTAGCAGGCGGTGTTTTTTCCATTCATGCTTTTTAGCAGCATCCTTTCGATTATAGACTCTCTTACAGACACGGCATGAGTTGCTTGGTGGGACTGAGGCATCATGCTTGCTGTTTTGATGTCTCCGGAGATTACCTAACTTTGAGCTGATTTGTGGGTCAGGAAATGTATTAGAAAAGGTGCGAGGCCAAGGGAAAACGTACCGTCCGACAAATTTGGCGTCGCAGATATCACAAATTACTGGGGCATCATCTTCTGCTGGCTTATCTTCCACTGCTGTCCCTTCAACAGCGCGATGCAATTGATCCACTCGCTGTATGAACTCTTGGTGTCGAGGGGCATCTACTGCCCTGCTTGTGGACCGGTCAAAGCTCGTCATTGCAGTCCATCCGTGGTCATCCTTTAGCCAGTCATTGAGTTGAGTCTGTGGTTGAACATTTGTGCTCATTGTCGCGATTGCGCTCAGCCCCGCGAGTCTGTCCGATCTAGGGAGGTTTGGATAATAACCTGGAGGACCACTCAAGTGGCCGGGATCTGGTTGTTCGAAATCAGAGAAGTCAAGTTGTTGTGGATATGACGTCGACATTGTGGGTGTATAGTATTCGTTGTCAATCAATCCAGAGCCGATTCCAGTATAGTGTGTAGGCTCATGGTCTTTTGCAGACCCAAAGTTTTCCTCAAGCTCCGGATTTTCCTCAACCTGAGAGGGCTGGTCAGACTCAATGGTCACAGCGCGTTGTAGTTCATGCGTGTAATCGTAATCTATAATATGATAAGGTTTGATAGAAGACTCCCCTTGCGGAGTTTGCTGCATCGTTTCGCCCTCCTGAAGCCTTCCCAGTTTATTGATAATTGGGATTGAAACCGCGCTTGCGGGGCGCACATTGGGTGCTGTTGCACGTGTCAGCGAGTAGGAAGTAGTAATTCTGAGATTGAGCACTTACAATTGAAAGGGTACGGAATCACATCATCATTCGGATATAGTAATTTATATAGCGTCATCCATCGTACAGCAGTTGCATCTGAGCCTCTACGAAGCTTCTGTACGTTATTACAGCTCGACCCATGGGCAGCATTGAATGTGTGCTCGTCGATGATATCCTCATTGCAGATATGGCATCGTTTCAAAAAATTCAGATGCGAGGCCCCGCCACGGTGAGGACGAGTCAAATGCCTTCGGACGTCTGACATATTCTGAGCAGACAATCCACTACAGGTATGCGGTAGATCATGTGATTTTTCGTGTTCAAAGACTGGACATGAGAATCCCTCTGCATGGCTTTTAGTTTCGTTGATGCCTCTAGGCCTGGCAGAGGCCGACGTGAGCGCCTGGGTTGCACTCGAATCTGATGGTCTTGGTTGGTTTTGAGTTGTTTGTTTGGAGACATTTTGGGCAACAACGTCTTCTACAGCTCGCCCCAAGGGCTCCATATGCATAGAAGTGACGATGACCAGGAGAAAGGTGAGGCTGTTGAAATGTTAGCCGAGGGAACACGCTTGGGCCATGAGGACACGTGATGGATCCAGCATGTAGGGCCATCGGCGGGCAGACGGCCCCGATAGAGAGAAGCATTTCGGATACATGGTAGGTTTCAGGGGCACTTACCATGCGTCATTCACTGGCGTGGTGCAGGAGGGAGGAAAGGATGGTTTGGCGTGGCGGCCGGGAAGACGGACAAGTGGGCAGACAAGCAAGCGGTCAGGTGGACGCGTCTTCCTCCACTTCCGTCCAATCATCGCTCGAAATGCAGGTGGGGCTCCTATCTATCCAATGGCGAGCGCTGTTCGGCGCCACACTCCCACGAGTCCACCAGTCCACCTGGGCCTTTTAGCCCGGTATTTAGACCTGACGATGGCGCCCCCTCGCCCATCCGTCGTCTCGCCCACTTAGTATTCCTCCAACATTCCTCCAACATTCCTCCTTACATTCCTCCACATCACAACATGGCTGACATCGTCAACCACCAAGGTAATCATCAACCCACTTCTACATTGTTGTATAGAGCTGAAGCTTGAGAAGACCAACTTGCTGCTTTTCTTCCAGATGCCCTGTTCGCACCGCAGGTATGCCTCTTCTGGCATTGCTGTCTCTCAAGTGCTGATTAGCGAAGCCTCAGGGCAACCTGAACTTCCGCTGTGTTGTCGAAGCAGCCAATGCAGTTCGCGCAAACCAGCTGGGCATTCCTCCCAGCGGCAACATTTGCAATTATCCCGCCGACGCCCATAATGTCTGCGTCATTCGCAAACACTGCAAGGCGCACCAAATTCACGTCTTTTGGCACGAGTTTTGTCGCAGCCATGTCATGGGTGACACCGAAACCTTCCGTGACCACAAAGCCAACTGTCATACTCGATTGACCGCTAAGAGGAATGCGGCTGCGAAGGAGCAGGCTTGGATCAATTTGTACCGACTGGTCAATGGGCCTGACCTTCAGTTGCCTTCGACGCCTTGTAAGCATCCCTTCCACTCTACTCTTACTTATCTGAGCCGTGCTTAACTCACAACCTTGACAGACACTAATCACTGGGCCTGGATCGGCTAGAACCCAATCTGAGGTAGTTCTGCTTTCTTAGAAGCATGTAACCTTCCAGTCGATAGTCTTGAAATTGTCTGTCGACATTTTGTCTCGCAGTTGGCGAGCATAGCTTTTCTTACTTTTGGAGCGGCTGATTGGATGCAGCGGGCATAGCGATTGCGTCGCTGTTGGCTTTAGACAGCAATACTATTCTTTTAAAAAGCTAACCAACACTCTCGAGTAATGCTTCTCCCTCGTTCACAATATGCATTTGCTTCCCACATACGCCGCATGTCGAGTACGGATAGCAGGAACTCACCATTGCGTGTGAACGAGGCGGAGATTTGGAAAAGAGGCCTGTTCCATGTTGCTATGCAAAAGTCTTAGTGTACGGATCATTTCGCGCAATGATTTTGTTTCTCTCCAATCTTATGGAGCATTCTTAATGTGCACCTAATTGTTTCGTTTTATCTCAGGTATTCTCGTAGCCCCCCTACAATGCCACTCAACACACTGAACGTTGCCCTCCAGACTATCCGTAATGAACAATGTCTTCCCCTCCCTGCCCCCAAAGCAACAATTAGTAAGACTAACACCCTCAGAGCCAGACACGATCCTAGTATGCGGCGTCCCATCCGGCTTCACCACGAAGACGGACCCCAGACTCGGATGGCATACGAACAAGTTGCCTTCTTCGTCCATGGCCAGGCCATCCGGTCCTGCAGTGCCAAAGCTTTGGAAAAATAACCCCGCTTTGCTCGTGGTTCCGTTGGGGTGGAGAGGCAGTCGCCAGACGGCGTTCGAGCGGGTCATTGCGACGAAGAGAAACTTTTCGTCGGGAGAAAGTACGAGACCATTGGGACTGATGCCATTGTCGAGGAGAGTGTCGAGCCTGCCGTCTGGGGCTAGGCGATATACTTTGCCTGTAGGATCAGTCAAGCCTGTTTGTCCCTGGTCTGTGAAGTAGAGGTTCCCCGCGCTGTCAAATATGAGATCGTTGGGCCCTTTGAACCGCTCCAGGTTCTTTCGCTTCATTTTCCCTTCGACTTTTCCTGTGGCAGGATCAAATGTGAGTATGCCCTTGTATCGTTAGATCCAGACGTATCAGGGGATATTGAGCTGTAAGTACCTGCTTATAATCTGCAATCGCAATGTTCCCGTCAGGATCCACAGCCAGTCCATTTGGCTCCCCATCCCACTCAGCCTCCACTGTTACCTCCCGCGCCTTGGAGATGCGCAGAATGCGCCCGTACGGAATATCCGTTACGAAAAGATCCCCTGACGCGGTATACACGGGGCCTTCGAGGAAGATATTTTGAAAGCGTCGACTAAAGCCCCCACGCCATTCCGACTCGCGATCTTTACACCGTAGTTCTTCAGGAATGCGGACGTAGACTGTCGCCGTCACCGTTGGAGGTGGAGCGTAGAAATTCATTTTGAGCAAACTCAAGAAGCATGGAGCAAAGGAGTCGGCATTGCCGCAAGATAGCTGTGTCCCAAGGTGGGCGGTTTCCCCGCGCTGATTCTCGACGAGTAAGCGATCTCGAATGCTGTTCACGATGTTGTGGAGTAACGATTAAATCAGCCCATCGGAGTGGGGCCGTGTGGAGTAGGACGGTTGTTGGACGCTGCACTCAACGTGAATTTGTCCAAGTCAAAATCTAGGATCATACATCTCTGGTCGAATCTAGGGGCGCGGGTTGCGTCCGAAGGGTTCAAGGGTCATCGGACATGCACCGAAAGAATCTCCGATTCACCCGACCAGCTGCATGACATGAGAAGCTCCAGAAAGCTCCACAAGATTTCTTGACAAGTTTTAAGTGCGCATATGAGGAGACGGCTTAACTTCTGGGATTCTCTACCTTATTTCGCAGACTTAGTGCTGAGAATGCAGCACGTTGCCGAATATACATCCCGAGAACCAGGTTGTGAAGTTGCTAGAAACGTCTTTCGCCAACCCGTGTCTTTTTGTCCATCTCAAAAAACAACTCTGGAAACCCTTACAAGGTCCGGGTTGATCATCGAACGTCCACTAAATATCAAGCTTCTGGACAGTATTGCACTTCCCCAGTCTGCATACTTGAAGAATTCAATGTTTCGGACCGAACTAGCTAAAGCTTCAACGACATAGCTTCGCCTCGGGGCGTGTCCGATGGCACGACCTGGGAGCTTCGGTAGTTTAGCTCTTCTTCGCTGTGGGGTCCCCGCACATGCGTAGAAACATCCCCGGTCCGAAGGCATACGTTCACTTGATAGCACGATGAAGTGAACAAGATATATATTCTCATGGCTGCTTCAGCACCGGGGCTCAATCACCCCATTCTCCTTCCCTTACTCAATCATTCCATTGCCTACCATGACAAAACCAAATCTCCTCAAGACAACCATCGAGGCAATCAAAGCATGCCCACCCGAGATCTTCAATTTTTGGCTTTTCTTCTGCACGGCCGTCTGGAGTTTCTCGGGTGTGGCGAAGGGCTTTGATGAGGGTAATGAGCACCAAATGATTGATATTTCTCAGGTCTAATTCTTGCCATAGGAAATATCGCCTCTCTTGTCGTTCAGAAAACATTCAAGCAACGCTTCGGCGTCTATCATCAAACGGATGCCGAATACGCAAACACCAAGGGTTGGATCGTAGCCATAGCGACCGCAGGAGCAGTCTTCGGCTGTCTCGCATGCGTAAATCTTGTCCAGCGATGGGGCAGAAAGTTCACCATGCTTGTATTCACCGTCATTTATATTGCGGGTATCTTTGGTCAAACTTTCTCCAATGGGAATCTTTCTGCGCTGTACGCCAGCCGATTCATTTCTGGCATTGGTATCGGAACGACAACCGTCCTTCCATCTATCTATCTCACAGAGGTAATTCATCCCCCTAGCTCGTGAGCTCAATTGTGCTAATGTGTTTCGCTAGATCGCTCCCCGAAGCATTCGCGGTCTGCTCACCCTCCAATACGCATGTTGCCAACAGCTCGGCGTCGTCTTCGGATTCTTCTTCAACTACGGAATCACCAGACACCATGCCGGCACCCAGCTTCAATGGCAGCTCCCCACTGCCCTGCAGATCGTTCCCGCCGTAATTTGGGGTATGGGAATCGCTTTCACCCCAGAATCACCCCGGTTTCTGCTCTCTCAAAATAAGCCCACGGAAGCACTGAACGTCCTCTGCCAATTCCGTGGCCTCGCTGCAGACCACCCATACGTGCAAGAGGAATTCAATGGAATTGAGAACCAGCTCAACGCCGAGATTGAAGCTGTAGCTGGTGCCGGGGTCTTGGATTTACTCAAGGAGACATTCACAGTCACCGAGTATCGCAGGCGCTTCGTACTCATGTTCCTGTGCCATTTGTTCGGTCAATGGTCAGGCGCGAACGCAATCACGCAGTATTCGCCCCAAATTTTCGGATACTTGGGCATCGCAGGAGAGGAATCCCGGTTCCTCGCGACGGGAATCTACGCCATTGTCAAATTCGTGTCTGTACTGGTCTTCTCCATCTTTGTCATCGACTTCATTGGGCGTCGGCGCTCACTAATGGTCGGCATCTCGCTGCAGATTTTGACTCTCGCGTTCGTTGGCGCATACCTTGGTGTGACAAATGGAATGAGCACAAAAGATATCGCAGCCAGTGCTAGCGCAACTGCGGCCAGCAAAGCCAGCATCGTTGCGATTTACATTCACGCTGTGGCGTGGTCGATCGGTTGGTTCTCTATTCCGTACCTGGTCTCAGCGGAGGTCTTTCCTATCAGAATCCGCTCGCTCAATGTTTCTATTCTGATGGCATTCCATTGGGCGTTCTACTTTGGATGCTCGCGCGCTATGCCGAGTTTACTTGCTGCGACGAAGAGATTTGGTGCCTTTGTATTTTTCGCGAGTATATGCTGCATCTCTCTTGTCTATGTCTTTTTTGCGCTGCCCGAGACCGCAGGACGCTCGCTCGAGAGTATGGACAAGCTGTTTCAACGACCTTGGTACACGGTTAGAAGAGTCGCGTATCCTACCAAAGATGATCTTGCTGAGGGAGGCGTTCAAAATTACGACAAGGATGATATGGAAAGGGCAGAGGAGAAGATCGCGGAGATGCGTGTCGAGCAGCAACCAGTTAAGCATGGGTAAGAAAGATATCGGGAATTTTGCCCAATTTCTCGAAGTCACACAGTGTTGTTTTACTTGTACGCGTAGCCAAATATCGTGCTTCATCTGCCACGAATTCGAGTTGGCGAAATGCCAATAGTGTGAGGGGTGCTTGCATAGTATCTAATAAAGAAAATTCGAAGGCAAGAAGATTTTGCGGTGTACATTCAGTACTGTGAAAGAAAAGCCAACAATCGCCTATGTAAACTTAGTCTTGAACGCAACTTAGGCATCAAGGTTTCTCCCTCCCCCTACCCCCAAGCCTACTTTCCCTTCGGAAGCACCCTTAAATAATCCTCGGCATCCACCTCCCTAATAACCACCTCAATCTCACACCCATCCGCCTTCTTCCCCTCATATTCCCTACACGCAGCCGCTACCCCCTCAAGCCTTTTTCTCTTATCCGAAGGCGTAATACTGCCCCGCGCTACCTCGACCACGACCCGGATGTAGGGAACGTTTGATTCGCCGCGGTGGATTGCCAGGTCCAGTGTTAAAATGCGGATGTGTGGGCGTTCGGAGGCCGGGTGTAGTTTTAGCAAGTAGGTGGTTAGGGTGTTGCGGAAACGATATGCTAAAGCGCTCATGTACACTGTGTATGTCGTTCCTATGGGTAGTGGGCTGCTTGGGAAAGCGGGCGCGGACGAGGGCGCTGGCGTTGACATTGCGGTTTGCTGGGATGGCAAGATTCAAATGTGCAATTAAGACTTGAGCTTTCCGTAGTGGCTGACTATGCGAAGCGGAGATTGTTTTCCAAGGCGTGTCTCGTGCCTTGCTTTTTCAATTCGGTCTGCCCAGCCTTCGCTGCTCAGCTGGCTGCACTGCGCCTGGTTAAGGACGCCACAAGGCTGATGCTAAGAGAACCTTATCTCGAGGAATTTTTTACATAGGATGTCTATGCTGTCCAATCATCTATTTCTTCTTTAAATATATTTTAAGTTCTTTGCCCTACATGTACTAGTAAGATAACTGTTTGCGAACATGGAGCGGGGCCTGAAATTCTTCTTTCCATAAGCTAAAAAGTAAGCTAAGAGGGACTAATCTCCCGCCCTCCATCGATCTACGGGACCGTGCAAGATGTTTTCCATGTGTGACCAAACATCAGTTCTGTACGCTCGCGGACTTCACTCGGAATGGGATCCAAGATTCAAAGGTATCAATAAATAAGGGATTCAACGTAGAGCTAGCTATACTTTATAACCACCCAGTCAACCCGCCACGATCGTATGATTATAGTAAAGCTTCAGAAAGAAACATTTCGAGCTTACAAGAACTTATGAAAAAAATCTCCTCTGCCTCGTCTAATAAACAAGTTAACCTAGCTGGCAAACGCTACTATCCCACAGATTCAACCAGCATGCAACTTATCTGCCTTGATCAAACAATGTCACTTTCGCAGGATCTACTGGCCGTAAGAACCCTAGTAGAAGACAAGAATTTAAACGCGGAGGCAGGTGTATAGTTACTGAAAAGCTTGGATAAATCATGTCTACGGCTGTGCATCTCTCTATTCGACCATTCTCTGCGAGGCGATCATTTCGAAAGCGTCGTCCTCAGCTTTCTCACTGTCTTAGGGACTGATGTAGCTATCTGCCAACAATTGCGCCAGGCTGCGCAGTGCTGGCGGTCGGGGAGCGAGGGGTTCTTGAGGACGACAAAGCGAGCGATATAGATTGTGGAGATGCGGCTGAAGGGCAGCAGGGCGTTTGCGGGGTGAGCGGTATCCAGGTCCACGGTTATGGTTTTGAGAAAGTTAGGGAGCGGCTTTCTCCGCGCCAGTGCGTACTGGCACAGCGACAAAGACTTAGGATTGGCCTGCTATGGCTACCTTGGTTCACCGAACAAGGTCCTAGACGTTGCAAATATGCATAATTAAGTGTGCGATGCTGTGCGTCGCGATAAACCAGCCACTGCTTTTATAGCGCTCAAGAACAGTATATGGTTAGGCAAGAGCGACGGTTTCCAAGGATAAACGGAACTATAGCTAAGCATATCTATTACATAGTAATGCAGTAACTGGCTAGGAGGCTGGGGACTGCATTCTGTACTACATGAACCGTTCCCAAACAATTCGCATAAGATGAAAGATAGGCATGGCTTAGATCTTTTGCAGAAATTGCGTGTGCAGCTAGTCTACAGCCTTCTTTGTACCGAAGATGCTAGACGTTCCACTAGAAGCGTTCCATTCGTGAGATCGCCGAACAAACTTATTAGTATTGCAGTTTCCTGCGCAGGATCTATAGTTTAGCAGCTACCGCTATATTTGCACGTGAAAATGCAATTATAGTTTACGAAAGGATGAGTTTAACTGGTGACAAGTGCCCCCTGTCACAGGTATTTTTTACTTAACCCTTATCCCCCTAGACGGTTGAGCTACTAGTGTGAAGCTTGTAGGCTGTCCAATCAGATTTGGGTGCGGCACGTCGAACCCTAAGCCATGGCTCGTTCGTATTGTATCCGCGCTCAACAAAGACGCATCAGTACTTAACAGTAGTATGGTTACGAGCCAACACTATTAAGTTACTAAAGCTTAAAATAGCTATGACATAGTCAACCAAGCCCTACATTCAGCTAGTGCCAAGAGAGCTGGCCAAAATCCCCCTCACAAGCTACCGTGTCGTCGATAAAACAGCCACGCCTCTGTCACTTAAACTTCCACCTATTTTGGCCTCAATCTCGCCAGTGGGGAACATATAAAGGTAGTAGATCGCCACATGCGAGCCGCAAGTTTTGCAACTACATTCTCACAATGATTTCTCCAATATCGCTAGCTGTCAGTCTGGGCCTAACTAGTGTTGTTCTTGCCCAAGTCAGGAAGCTTGGTAGCACTGTGCAAGGATTTGATATTTCTCACTATCAATCCCATGTCGACTTCCAGTCAGCATACAACAGCGGCAGCCGCTTCGTGATTATCAAGGTTTGTTTCCTTCAACGCAACCTCTTTGCCATTACCACCTGGGTCTCTATCACAAACGAGTTAACAAATCCATACAGGCCACAGAGGGCACTGCTACCAAAGATTCCAAATACTATGATCATGTAACCCGCGCTGCCAACGTTGGCTTCGTTCACGGTGCCTACCACTTCGCGAGGCCCGGCTCCAGCTCTGGAAGCACCCAAGCCACCTTCTTTCTTGCTAATGGCGGAAGGTGGACTGCAGATGGCATGACCCTGCCTGGAATGCTGGACATTGAGAACAATCCTTCAAACCCTCAGTGTTACGGACTTTCGCAGGCTGATATGGTTTCCTGGATTACAGATTTCGTCGATACCTATTCTGGAACAACGGGAAGATTTCCAATGATTTACACTACTAAAAACTTCTGGACTACTTGTACCGGAAATTACAAAGGCTTTGGGCACTACTGCCCTTTAGTGCTGGCAAAATATGCGACTTCGCCTGGCACCATCCCGGGAGACTGGCCCTCTTATACTATCTGGCAAAACTCACAGTCGTATCTATACGGAGGCGACTCGGACATATTCCAAGGGGATGAAAAGGCTCTTCTTGATTTGGCATCTGGTACCAGTATAAGCAAATATCACCTTGGAACAGTATCCGAAACGGCGACACAGAAAATTTTCCTGGGCGAAGATCACAATCCATTGGCCAAAAGCCCCAACACGTTCTACATCAACTGGACGACCGAATCTTTCGGCGAGATGCCTAAGGCAACAGACGACCCTTGGTCTGAGTCGAAGTCGGTTACTTTCAGAGATGGCAGCGTGTCACTTCTGTGCATTTGTGGTGGCGCGGGTGCAACCATGACAATCCTCCCATGGCGTCTGGCCAACACAATAACTGTGCTCAACGCGTACATGAGACACGGTACGAGGCCTGACCCTGTCACAGGAAATCAGGTTGACTTCTTTGCTGGCGTTGGTGCAGGTGGGGCGCGCATGATAGGCGACTCTGATAGTGGACACACAGACATAACATGCTCAGCTGGTTGTGTATCGTGGTGGTCTTATGGCAAACTAGTTTCAGGCCGCGACAGCAACCTACAGGTCGTCGTAGAACCCCCGGGAGGCCTTTACAGAACTATTACTGGGCCTGATGGAGGCGTGCGGGCTGGTGCAATGAACGCTAAGTGCATCGGGACGACTTCACCGACAGACTTTCGCTGCACTGCTGGTGATCGGGGATGTGTGTACGCCGGTGGTCCATGTCTCGTACTGTTTCGGGTGCTCCCAGGTCAGCCAGGCTACTCATTTACTGCAGCGTGCGCAGCGGCTTTTTTTACAGATGAAAAATCTAGCACTGCAGGATCTTGCGTAGGCGATATGCTAAGCATTGCCGACTTAACACAAATTATAGAGTACAGCCAAGTATACGAATAGTATACAGTATAGAGGCAAAGAGTCTAATTGTTATAAATAGAAGAAAAGAGAGGAAAGAACGTACCTTTAAGGAAGAGAAAGTATTAGAGAAAAAGGCTTACCTCTATTCTATAAACTACTATGCCTATAGGAGTTTAAACTTTATAAAAATACGTATAAATAATATTTATGTGTAGAGTCTACGCACTAACTAGGCAGTATAAGAGTTTAAAACTTTAGAGTGTAGAAGTTCACTCGAAATATATAAAAAGATAATAACATATATAATATAAAAATTTAGCAAGATACTTGTGTGGACAATGAGTTGCTATATAATCTACTTCACGAATGTATATACACGGGGTTCCAATCGAATCCTGGCAAATCTCTGACCAAGTGTAAGTTTAGTTCGGAGTAAGCTTCAAGAGGCGGCCGTTGGCGCCATCCTCAATGACCCAGATGGAGCCGTCCTTGTGCTCTCTTATACCACGCATGCGCTTGCCCATGGAGATGCGTTGAGCCTCCCTTGCTGTATCGCCCGTGATAGTGACGCGCACGAGTCCTTGTGCGCCGAGACCGGAGATGATGGCGTTGCCTGTCCAGCTAGAGAATAGAGTGCCCTTGTAGATGATCAAGCCAGCGGGAGAGATGACGGGGTTCCACGACGCCTTTGGCGGGTTGAATTCCTTACGGGAGGCGTGGTTGGGGATGGTGGTGCCGTTGTAATGACGGCCCTCACTGACGAGCGGCCAGCCGTAGTTTTTGCCGGCCTCGATGAGGTTGAGCTCGTCGCCGCCCATGGGGCCCATTTCGACTTCCCAGAGCCGGCCTTGGGCGTCCCAGTCGATGCCCAGGGGGTTGCGGTGGCCCAACGAGTAGATCTGCGCCTGAATTGCGCCCTGGCTGGCAAAGGGGTTGCCCGCAAATGCGGTGCCGTTGTCGTAGAGCTTGATCATCTTGCCCAGGTTGCCGGTCATCGACTGCGACGGATGCATCTGGTTGATTTCGCCAGAGGCAATCCACAGCGCCCCGTCGGACCCAAACTGCAGACGAAGGGCAAACTGCAGGCCCCCCGATGCCCGCTGCGAGTGCCGCCAGATGACCTCGAGACCAGACAGCGCACCGCCGCCGTTGCTGTCGAGAACCAGTTTGGCTCGCGCAACGACGCCACCCGCCCCACCGCTGCCGTTCTCTGCGTAGCTGATGTACACGATGCTGTTCTCGGCGTAGTTGGGGTGCAGTGCGACATCGTGAAGCCCACCTTGTCCGACGTACGCGACGGAGGGCACTCCAGTGATGGTGCCGGCCTTGTTGGTGGCCGGGTCTGCTAGCTTCAGGTTGCCACGGCGCTCCGTCACGAGGACGCGGTTGTCAGGCAGGAAGGCGATGGCCCATGGCTCGGCATGGGTGGTGACGGCGGTGGACTTGAAGGGCTGCTGGCGGGTCTCGAGCTGTGATGGAACGCCCAGCGCACCCGTCACCAATGCCAGAGCGCAGGAGACCGAAAGTCCGAGATGCATCTTTGTTGTTTGGCGCGGCCTTTTACTTCCAGTGTAGGTGTTGTGTTCCTGGAACACTCGAGGAATGCGTGGCTCATATATGGTACCCACTCCTAGCGTGCCTGCTCCCCCACGGCCACTACTTCCAAACTCTTGACCAATTTCAGGCTATTCCCCGCTTGTAGTGACTTGTCTAAACAAGGTGGTTCAGACTATCTGCACTTTATCCAATCGAGCACCACACGCTACATGCGGGGGTTTTGATGAAGCTGTCGTCTTCTGACAAGGATGTTTCCTCGGTATGTCTGTTGATGAGATCATGCACTGCTGTGCCCCTGCCATGGCTGTCTTGGAGGGTCGTAACATCTTTATAAACACTCAGGTTACCGGGAAGACTCGACATGTGACTGCTTCCGGCATATTTAAAAGGCCAACAGCTACCTCAGACTCGACATTCGATAGCCATCATTCGATAGCCATATGCAGCCCAAGACAATCAGGATACACGAGAGCAAATTGATCTCTGGAGACGCCACGGATTACTACAGAAGTTCCCGAGACTGCTCCACATCCTCTTCGCAACTACCTCTTTGGTGGATCGGCCTTGTCGCTCTCCTTGGCATACGGTCCCACGAGGGAGAGGGGTTTGGGCGCCAACCGCTGAAACAGATTGAGAGGCTTCGCACCTAGCCGCCTTCGTTTTGTTTTGATATATCTTGGGGTGGGCGGGTGTGATATCCTGGCCGCTGAACCGTTCCGGAAGGTGAGTGAAGTCGGTCGCTATGGGTCGGAAGATTCGGGCAAAGTCCGGCATGGCATTCCACCCCAGTCCATTCCTTTGGAGAATGACTGCCGACGCCAAGACCGGGTCTTGTGCTTTAATTTCCTAGGCATCAATATCTACGTTGTCAATCTTATTGTTCTTCTTCCTTGCACCATGCGGGGATACTTAATCTGCCACCACTATTTTAGAACCAGCCATGGCGTGCTCAGATGCCCGCGATTCCACCAGTTGCACCGCCAAAATGAAACAAAGACAGAACGCATGTGCAGCAATATTCCTATTTTGAATAATCATCCATCTCTTCTGCCTCGGTCTTGTTCAGATAGATCAAATTGCCTGGATCTTTGGCGGAATGGAAGTGTGGAGCCGTGGCGAAGCGAAGGCCTCCAGTGTATCGAGAGAGCATCATCATTCGCTCAGTATACAAAAAGTCAAGAAAATCAGTTTAAAATAACTGATTTGAATCAAAGTCAATATAATCCGCCACGAGAAACAGGCTGAGAAGAATTAAGTTGCGAAGAAGAACGTGGCAACCGCGGGGTTGAAACATTTGCCAAGAGTCACGTCTCAGCCTTGTGTCCCAATCTTTTGTAATTCATTGGTCTAGTAAATTGCTTCCAGAATTCATAATGGACAAGAATATTAGGCTTATTTACTACTGTCCTGCAACAGCTATCAAAGGCAAAGAGCCTCAAAGCCCTATCGTGGAAGCATGAACTTTGTTGGAGAAGGTGATAAAATAGCATCTACTAGCATCGGAGGAGAACTAAGCCCGTCTATGACTTTGGGATCAATTAAAGGTGTTCTATATAGGGTTTCATACCCGTTTTGTTCCTAATCTCAACTACAGGGGTACCCTTCGTTTCGTTCACTGAAATCCGTGCAGTACAGTCTCAATCACAATTGACATAATAGTTCTTACTTGGGATTTGTACACAAACAGATTTTCTATTCTAGCCCTCATAAAAGGCCAAGGACTTGTCACCTCGGCCTAGTTCACTTCACTTCGCCGCACTCTGAAATCCGCCACCTTCTCGTTTTGATTGAATAAAGACATTAATCTACACTACCACAACCCAGCTCTCACTTCTCGACTCCACCTCTCCTTCTCAATCACGCATCGCCCACCTCACCCTAACCACACTCCACATGCTGAATCAAAGCACATATCCCCCCGCCCCTAGGCACCCCCATCCACGAACCGGCCTAGTATCCTCCAACTCTACACACCACCAGAGCACCTCTTTCGTCTTTTCTACCTGCCCACTCTCCTCGTAAGCCCGTGCCAGCGCATACCACGCCTCGGCGTAATCCCAGCCCGCACCCAACTTCGTGAGCGTGGATAGGAGACCGAACGCTCTGTCGCGGGCGGCCAAGCGGTTGAGTTCTGGGGGCGAGAGTTGATTTTCGGCGGAGGGGGTGTGGGACGTAAGGTATTTGGTTTTTGAAGCGGTGGGCTGGGAGTGAGGTTGTGCCTGAGATTTGGATGGAATGGAGGGAGGTGAAGAGTGAGGAGTGGCCGTTGCTTGGTCGAGAGGTTCTAGAGGAATTGATTCGTTGTAAATGTCGAGGAGGATATCTGAAAGGCCAACGATGCTTGCGGGGTGATCGGGGAAATGAAGGAGGGCACGCTCGAAATCTGTCCGTGCTAGATGTTTAGATCCTTTGGTGACCGATAGTTCTCCTCGCTGTGACGATTAGTCGGGGATCCGGAACAAGGTTGAAAACACTTACAGCGGCGAAAACATCCGCCCACAACTCCTCCGCACTCTTCCCACCTCCCCATCCTGCAGTTGCTAGCGCGCTTGAGGTTATCGACTCAGCCAGAACCTCAACCTCAAATGACTCTACTAGCTTCAGCGCTTCGGCAATAGCGTCCCTTGCGTCTTCATACATCTGGGCTCGTGTGTAAAGGCCGGCGATGAAGATCCAGACGCTAATGAGAAGTGAAACCTTCTGGCGGCGCTGCTGGAGTTTGGAAAATTGAGGGTCTGGAGCAATGAAGTCTGCATGCGGCACAGGTGCAGGAAGCCTGACATCTTGCTTAGGCGGTTGGTCGGCGTGACCGATAGGAGGCGATGCATTGGACATATTGTGAGGAATGGAACGTAGTGCTCTATCACCACTCTCGACAGACTTTCGGGGGGTACTTGAAAGTGAGACGACGGTGCCTTGCGTCGATGTGCCATTGTGCACATTTTCAGGAAGCGGTGGGACTTCGGGAGTCTGGTTGGGATCTGATATTGACGCTCTGCCAAGGCTAGCGCTTCGTTTCCGAAGTTTACTCGGTGTTCGTGCAACACCGACTTTAGTGTCTTCAGTTTTGTGATGGTGGAGTAGGTGATGGTGATGCCCATTGGTATGCTTGGTGTTATCGTTGTCCGTCACCTGGATGGCTGGAGGTGGTCCTTGTTGCGCAGCTGTAGGGGATGCTTTAGAGCCGAGAATGGAAGAGTTTCGAGCGGGGTCTTCTTTTGAAAAAGCCCTTACTGAGCCTCGCCCACGGAATATACTTCCTCGAAGCGTACCCGCAGAGCTCTTGGGAGGTGCGAGTGCAGCGACTGGAGGTGCCGGCTTGATCTTTTCTTCACCTGGGTCTCCGAACAGCCTACTGTATAGAGCAAGGAGCTCATCACCGCCATCCACAGCAGCGCTGGCACCGTCTGTCACCTCAAGAAGTGCCAATTGCGTCATTTTGATTTGAATTACGCTGGTCTTTTCGAAAGTTTCCATGCGATCCACAATACCTTCGCCTGCAACTACTCTGCCGGAAGCTTCGTTCAGATGCTCACTGCGATATGAATTGGCATCATCGGCGCCGAAAAGAATGGTTGGGTCACCAAACTGTTCGAAGGCAGCTTCACAGGCCTTTTCGGCTGCATCGTACTCGGATCTAGATGTCAAAAGAAGCGCGAGTAGATGCCAGAGAGGGATGAGTTTGCGCTCTCGCCCATACGCGGATGTAGGCCCGGTTGATAGCAGACCGTCCGCGCTAATGTTGGTGGTCTTGTTAGCAGGAGAAAGTGCCCGCTTGACGACTTTGATCGCCCCAGCAATATCTCTTGTTTCAGCGAGAACAAGTGCCAGAGCATATAGGGCTTCGACATTGTTTGAGCACCCCAGACTGGGTGCAATCGACCTTCGTAGATATTGCACGGCCTTGGCTTGGCTCTCTGCTCGAGTCTCGACTTGGTATGTGAAGCGCGCCCAGTTCGCATGGCTGATTCCAATAGCGCAGTATGCTCCAGCGAGGGCCGTGGACTCAACCTGAGTTTCGGTTGAAGCTATGGATCCAGTCTCGGACGCTGTTCTTATGTGATCTGCCTGCTCTAGCCACTTCTCGATGTTGATACCGATCTCAAGGGCTTGTTCTGCTTCCTTCCTTGACCCAAACCGGCAGAGAAGTCGAATAGCCTCTGCGGAGGTTCTCAGAACAGTGCTGTCGTCATCAACTCCAGCGTCGATTTCCCCAGTCTTTTCAGCTCGATCTTTCCCTCGAGTAATGATTTCGACGTAAGAGTCATATGCCTTGAACGCTAAATCAAACTCGGCCAAGGATGCGTGGACGACGAAGAGGTAGCGTAGGATCTGAGTCGAGTGAAATGTTTTGGTTGCTGCTCGGTAGAGGATCTAACATGGAAGCGGTCAGAATCAGTATTGATTGTTTCAATAATGTACAACTTACGTCAAGTACACTCCGGGCAACACCTTCTTTGCCTCCCTCGCCAAGGTCATTGTCGTTCCAGGTTGGTCCGCAGAACAAGCGCCAGTTGTCAATGACGGAATCCACCCAGCCTTCGATTTCGCGATTGCTCTCGCTAGCTTTTGGGAATTGCGTCTCTTTGATCAGGAGGCTTTCGTAGACCGTCTCAACGCGCTTCAGTTCCGCTCGCTGTCGTAAGCGTATGCTTGACTGGCTATGCAGAGCAGACTTCTCTTGATCAGTGGGCACCGTCTCGTGTTGGTAAGGAAGGTCGAATCTGAGGATGGCAGAGAGGGTATCGTAGTAGGCTTTCCAGGCTAATCGGCGGTATCTGGGCGCATTTGCTGCCTCGGATCCACCGCTTCTCGATGAGCCTTCCCAGAATTTGTCCCAATATCGGAAGGTTTTGAGAGCAGTCGAAGAATCGATCAGATGGCTTGTGTGGGCTGATTGGTCGGATAGTTGGCAGAGTCGGACGAGGAGGTGCTCGCTCCACATGGTGAATTGGACGTTGGTTGTTCCGGGGGAGGCGGTGGAGAGCCAGGATATGATGGAGGAGTAGGTTGTGACGGCGTCGCCAATTGCACCCGTCTTCTCCAGAGCAGAGCCTGGGATAGCATGTTAGGAAACAATTCATAGTTGGAGCCGAGTGTCAGCCAGTACCTTTGAGGTATGTGCCCTTGACCAGACAGACTTTGGACCATGCGCTCAAGGGTGTCGCATCGCTACCGAGAGTGGCAGCGACAGCCCCAAAGTCTTGTGGAAGGCGCGCGACGGCCAGGCCAGGCTCGTCGAGGACATAGTGCAGCCAGCCCAGACAGACGGTGGCCTGGAAAGCATCTTGGCCCGAGCCGCCTGATTGTTCAACGGCCGTGAGGAGCGTGGGGATGAGTTGCGAGAGGCTGGATGGCGCAGTCGACGTGGCAGTCGAGGGCCGCTGGGCGCTGTAGGCGGCGACCTGGGCTTCTGAGCGCGCCGTCAGGGTGAGGGCTGGGTCGAGAGTTAGCAGGCATGGCCAGGGCGAGGGAGCGTCGAGGAGAATTGCGTACTGGCACGGTGCGGCGCATGCTTGTCGACCTTCCTGCACAGCTCGGGCACATCCTTCCAGCGGCCGGCACAGCGCGCGTCGTCCAATTGCTGCAGGTACCGGACTGCCTTTTCACTCTCGGCGTTCTGCGTTGCGGTGAGCGACCAGCGGGACAAGCAATAAACGAAGATGACGTTGGTCAAGGGAGCTACCCACCACCATTGTGCTAGTATCTAGGAATTGGGGTATCTAGGGGGCGTCCTGGGGCGCTAGACAGTAGGGCAAGGTGCTCGCAGGCATGTTCGACGCGCAGTGGGCTAAGTGACGACGTCTGCCATGGTTGACGAGATCGTGGGTCAGATGGGACGGGAGTCTTCTGCCTGTTCCTGTCTATTGACCAACAAACTGCGGCCGCTGACGCCCACGCCCGCTGCCGCCCATCCCTGCTCCCTCCGCTAACGCCCCGGCCCGACCATTTCCCCGGCCCTTCAACTTTTTTCCTATGAAGCCTGAGATGGCCAGCAACACCTGGAATTGCGGAGATTGCAAGTTTCTTTCAGGAATCTGGGACAGGCGGAAGAATTGAAACCATGGCATCCACCACGTCCGAACTCGCCACGTTGCGCGCCATCACCTTCCGCATCTCGTCGACTCCAACTGCCCAACTGCCCCAACACGTGCCAGCCATCACTGCATCGCTCGCCAGCTGCAGAACCCTTCTCTCGTCAACACAATCCTCGGGCGCCAAGGCAGCCTCTTCTGAAGCATCAGTCGCCATCCACAAGTTCCGCACTTTGCTTTCTACTCTTCTCCAGGACCGCACCATTCACGGAAGATGGGCTGCTATCGTCCTGATCAAAGCAACCATCGAGGTTGGAGGCTGGGAGACTCTCCAGAAGTGCCTACCATGGGTCCGCGGACTCTTGTCGTTTCTCACCAAGCCGGAACCCCCATCTTCACACAAGCTGTGCATCATCACACTCACACGCATCTTCATCTTGACCCGAGACTATCCTACCTTGGTTCGCGAAATCACCACGCCTTCTTTACCAACCTTTATCCAATCCACTCTCCAAATTGCTAGCGGAAAGGCCACTCCACCAACGCTTCTGCAAACCGTCCTCGAGAGCTTCCACAACTTACTCCCACGACATCCAACCATCTTCCGATCCCACCTCAAGCAGCTGCAGCCTCTTTTGTCCCGCTTAATAGCCCCAACACCATCAAGCAAACTTGGCCAAGAGCAAGTATCTGGCCCCAGGATTAACCTCACGTCTGAAGTCGTAGCTGCGGCTCGTCGTCTCCATGTTCAGATCCCCTGCTGCGCGCCAAAAGGTGCCTCCAGTGAGGATTGGCAGAAGGCTCTGAAGACTACTATCAGCGCTGCGCACGACACTGCTGATTTAGTTTTCCGCGCTGTTCTCGAAGACTGGCAGTCCACCGCCCGGGTCCCATCATCTGGTGGCAACCAAATACTCAACGACCAGTTGCAAGATCTCGAAACCAATAGCATGGGTTTACCTCCTTGGTCTGGCATATATGCAGGAGCCGAAAGATTGACACAACTCCTCAGCCTCACCAATGAGTACTTGAAAAGCTCCACTGCAAACTCAGTCTACGTGAACATTGGCGCCATCATGGATCTGGCCACCCGGATCCTATCGCTTACCGTGCCCGCTTCAGGTGGCAAGAGCTTCCAACATACCGTGCGATTAAACAACCAGGTCAGCAGAGAAGAACGCGAAAACCTTTGGCTAGTGCTTCCTACCATTCACGTGGCTGCTGTGGAACTGGTACTTTCTTTACTCAGCAGGACTCAGAAAAGCACGTTGGCGCTGGACTCATTACTGGTAGATCAACTCGTCTGGGTTTTCGGCTCAGAAAAGGACAATCTACAGCTTCGAGCGGCCTGCTATACGGCCACGTCGGCTTTGTTGAAGCGATCAGGGTCTGCTTTCTTGAAGTCAACCATTGATTCGCTTGTGCCCCTCATTCGCGCCTGCTGCGAAGACCTTCTCCCGAGCCAGACCGCCGTAGCACCAAATAAACCCACTCCTGGACAAACCAAAGCAAATGGTACCAGTCAACCCCAGATTACTGCCAACGCTGATACCTTCCTGAACTCATCAAAGTCGGAGAACAACCCCACTTCCGGCTTTTTAGGGCTGGAGGAATCTACCTACAACCTTCTTCCTGTACTCCTTGCCAATGTTCCCGCCCAGTACCTCTCAGACTCGCTACGAGGTCGTTTGGATCGCACCGCAATCCTCACCCAACACAAAGATGCAATGATGGCCAGTGTTCTCAATGCCCCTCCAAGCAAGAAGTTTGGCAAACCCGCGGCGAGCATTTTACCACTCATGGCTAGATCGTTTCCCAACGAGATGGACGTTGAGGGTATGCTCCGACCGAGGATGCCCGTCATTCGTCTTGGTGGACAGGATGTAGACGTGAACGACACAGAAGAGGAAGATTCGGTAGAAATAGACGAAGAGAATGACGAAGCTGAAGATCCAGAGAGCGAGACCGACAAATTTGTTGGCTCAGAGTTGGACGCAATCCTTCAATCGTCGGGACAGTCAGGAATTGAAGTGCAAGACTTTGCAATGCGCGATGCGCCGACTACAGGATCGAATGCTCTAGTCTCAGATACCTCGGACGTGCCGAAATCGCCCGTCTCCGCACCTACGAAGTTCGTCGAAACAACCAAACGAACAATCAACGAGCAGACCCCTTCGTCTCCATCCAAGAGAATAAAAACAATAATGGACAATCAGTCGCCAATCCAAACGACGTCCGCATCAGCAACTGCAGCTCTGACAGACTTCTCATTCCAGGAAACGTTCACACCTCAACCCTCAGACTTTGCAGCCACGAGCACGGCATCTAATGTGCCCGAACTACCTCAACCACAGAAGACGGCGATTGAGGGTGGAGACAGCGATGACGATGATGATGACGATGTAATACCTCTAGTCTTTGGACAGGACACAGACGATGAGTCTGAGTAGAATACCTAATCAGTCACAAATGCTGGAGCAAAACAATTGAACCTTGAATTCATTCCCAATCTCGGCTCGTTGTGCACAACATATACTTATACTTGCCTAACCAAGATTCCGTATTCATTACTCAATAGTTAACTAATGTTCTCTGCCCATCCCTAACGATCCTGATACTGCTCTATCACATCCCCGTTGCTGTGACTCAATATGCCTCGATTAAGCCTTTTACATAACATCTGGGTGGTGACTCCCTAAAACCTACTAGAGATTCGGCAGAGAATGCGCAAGCCTGCTATCTACATACCTCTGATAGTGGATGGAATGAAATCTAGATTGTACGAGTGCTCCATGACTTTAGACATTTCGGGTCGGTAAGACTGGCAAAATGCAGTATGGAGCAAAGGAGGGGAGCATAGTTGGAGTTCTGGAGACTTGCGCCTTAGAAATTAAGTTGTATACAGCCAGTGTGTCCAACATGAAGAATCTCATTGTGCGGGCTTTCACTCCAGACGGATGCCTGATTACGGATTGAGCCTAGCGTCGACGCACGTGAACCGCGTAGGGTTGCCCCAGCACGTGCCTGCCTGGCTCATGTTTACCTTGGGTGCGCCAGGCTCCAGTCCCACTCAACGTCCGCCGCCCACTCAACATACTCTCCCACCCAGCGTACTGCAACTCGCTCTCCACCCAACGTTGTACTGCAACTCGCTCCACGCCCACCGTATTGCAACTGGCTTCACCTCTCAACCGCCAGCTAGCAACTCACGCTCCAGCTTGCCCAAGCAAAGCTGTAAGTTACCATGGTCATGATCAGACTCAGAACGTTCGGCGGCTTCACGTTGGCGCTCAAACTGCCCGCGGTCTGCAATGGCAGATGTTCTGCTTCATCCCGATCTCGCTCTTTCGATACTCAACCCATATAGATTCTGCACCTTTCGACTGCGTTTCTGCCAGTCACGAGAGCTTCAGGTACACCAATACACCGTCCATCTCACCATGCGGTTCCATGAGCATTTCATTGCCCACAACAATGAGACTTTCTTCGACGCCATAAGGAACTTGCCCAAGCTTTCGGGGTTCACCCTAGAGAAACGATCCTTCTCTCCAACGGCACCACAAGCAGCACCACAGTCCGTGTCCGAGGAGATCTCAAGTTCTAGCGCTTCGGCCGCGCCAGCAAAGCCATTTCGACTGCTCGACCTCCCAAGGGACGTTCGCTTCATGATCTATGAAGAAATGGCAGAAGTTCAATGGAAGCAGCACACCATTTCCCTCAAGCAGGGCCACCAGGTCCAGCTCGTGAATCCGACTCTACCATTCGGCATCCTCTGCACATGCCGTTCAGTGTACGACGAGGCTTTTGACATCATGCATCGACGCCTGGCGAGCACGACGACCACTTTGCCCAGAATGCTAGTCAATGCTCACACAATGACACGCGGCTTCCACTACGACCACGAAGAACGACGTCATTTGCCGCTCACAGACTTTGTCTGCAAGGTCCAACTTATGGCAGACGATAGAAATGTCCTCCGATGCATCCGAGCCTACCGAAGGGGAAACTGCAATCTAGTTGATGTAGTTGAGGCACTGGGCTTGGAAACTATGTTGGAATACGAAAATTATGATCAACTCCGTGCTGTGCTAGCATTCGTGTTCGGCTTAGCAAGACACCGAGGCGACAATGGTGTGCTTCGACCAGATCACCATTCCCAGCCGTAAGTTTCATTTGCTCCTGCCGCGATTGTCTAGACGCCATATCCCGGCTCCCTGGCTCAAATTCCTCGGCATTCTACGCATGTTTGCATACTCGGTTACTACCCTTGCGCACAGAAAATATCAACTGCAACGAGCGGGCATCAGTCCATCCCCCACTGTCATCTTCAACGTACCAATCAAATACGACCCTCAGAGAGAACGTCTCCCTGGCGAACAGATGATCATCAAGTGCTACTTCAAGGGCTTGGTCGACTGCTTTGTGCAGAACTATGCGCATCGGTGGGCGTATCAACTAAACTCCGAAAACAAGTTCTCGCTCACGGTGGGTCTGACCTACACTGATCCTGATCGCACGGTTTCAGTGCCACTTCCGGGCACAGAGGACTTGGTGGATATCCGCAACCTGTGCTACGGGCCTCTCTATCGACACCCTGATCGATATCAGGGGTTCCTGTGGCTTCAATCATGCCTATGGCTCTTGGCTTCCGAATGAAGATGCTTCAAGCACTTCAGCTCATCTTTGTTGCGGCGAATAGACTAATTTCGAGAATGGAGGAGCTCGATGGAAAAGTAATTTTGTACATTATAATTAGACACAGCGATGACGCTGAGGCCCTACGGGGGCTGGAGGGGATGTATAGATAGTCAAATTGAATTTCAAAGGATGGCATGTTTGATCACAATCCCCTATTACAACATATGATGTCCTATCAGGGTGCCTTTGATGTCATGAATCTGATCATAGAGAAGTTGTTATTACGCACTCAAAGTACTTGTGATTGAGGTTTTAGGGAGTAGCTTTGCTGCTCGTGCACCATAGGGTATCACTGTGCATTACCATCTCATCTGGCGTTCTTCCAAAATGAACAAGTCTGAAGACATTTAAGTTGACTCAGATCTGAGACACTGTACATTTTATGAAAGTAGCTTTCTCTTTCTGTACATACTCTTTCACCATCAATGGCCGATGCGTTCTTTCACTCTTCGGATGACGCTTAGCTCTGACTAAGCCTAGCGGATTGGCACGTGCACATGCTTGCTGAAAACCAGTGGCCACAAAAACTGACCACAATCAACCAACTGCAGACAACCACCTGCAGCCAACTGTGAGTCCCCATCTACAACTGCCATTCTATCGACGCCTGTTGCGGAAGGAGAGAAATAATGAGTTGGGCTCAAAGCCACTACAGGGATATACTTTTTCAGTCGACGCAAGACCCTCCAAAAAGCCGGTCTGATGGTGTGGATTCCGGTACCCAGGGACGGTCCAGGACCTGGATCTCAGCCTCCATGGTTTAAGCGGCGTATCTGGTTTCTCGACTTGCCCACATCGATCCGGTCCAGGATATATGAAGAGGTCGGGCAGGTCTCAAGACGTACCACGACTGTCTGCCTTGGCGGAGACGACTACATCGAGTTTGACGCAGTATCTATACCTCTCAGCATCTTGGGTACTTGCAGCGCCGTGCATCTCGAAGCTTCCCCCGTTCTCCAGCCGCGCATCGACGAGATCATGATTAGACCGCCGGGTATTCATATCCCCATTGAGGTTGCGTTGGCCATGTTTCCCTTTGACCGGAGCTCGCAACCTTGCAAGCATATGCTCCAAACTATCATGCATGGGGCCAGACGAACATCTTTGCTAGTGGATTCTCTACACGCATATCGAAGACGCATTATCGGTCCAAATGTCCTGGGTGAAGCATTTGGGTTTTCAGACATGTTGGACAGCAATGGTCGATTCCGCCCCGAAAAACTGGCAGACTTGAATGCGATAGTATCTTTCACCCTGCTGGCTGCGAAATACGCTGAACACCATTTTTGGGGTCCAGTCAATCCGTGAATAAATCCATCTCGCATTTTCAACTTCATTGATTAACTAACTTTCCTCCAGGCTTAGGTTTCCGACGCTCAATCTCATCCTCATCATGCCCCATCGGTACCTTTCCAAAAGACCTCTGGGGCCTCGAGCTTCTGCACACCTATTGCCCACCCCGGACTGTAGAATGTGTAGTATCCGCCGATTTGTTTACAAGATGGCCATCATGTGCTGGGCAACTAGAACTGTGGCTTTCAAAATTTTCGTCTCTGTCGAAGACGGCGACGAAACTGTTGCGCTGCCATCGGACTTCGAGTTATATTTACGCAGGGAGATCTTGGAAGGCGAGAAAATGGGACACCCGGGACCGGGAGACTTCTTCGTGCAGTTCGGAGGTTGCGCATCTACATTGCCCTCTGCGGAAGATTGATTACTGTGGAGAAACAACTATTCGGTAGCCGTTCATGGCTGAAGACACTGATGGTACTCAAGACGGCGGCGGTCTCCAGTGTGATTGAAAGACTCAGTCAAATGTGGATTTGATCTATGTACATTAGTTCAAGACGATATTTCCACTTCTATGTATTGCCATAGAGGTCTATGATCAGTGGAAGTTTATGCGGAGGAAAGGGGAAGTCAGGCCAACAATAGCCTGACTACATGCCCATCAGACAATCCGAGCTTCCGGTTCGTCCTGGCTGGGTGGAAGGTCTAAGAGATCATTCAAAGATCATGCAGATTAGCGATTCAGTTTTCAATACAATTTTCGGACTTGAGTAACCTTTCGTGCTAGCGCTAAATCACTCGCATGTACCTCGCCATCACACCTACTCTCACAAGAGCGCCACGCCATATGATACTGGTACGCGACAAGATCTATCCTTAGTTTCCTCCGAACCGCAAGATGACCACCGACGTTGATAGAAGAACATGATTCACATATTCGCGCGGCCGCTATGCCCAAACAGGCAGGCGGAGTGAACCCCGCCAACGATTGGCAGGGGTAAATCTGGGGAAGAGGTGCAATTTAACTTTTCCCGTCTTCACATGCCCCTACCCGTTTCTACACGTCTACTTGCTGATTCGTCCGCGCAACGGAAGCTAGCAGGCAGGATAGATGAGCCGCATGTTCGCGTGGCGCGCGATTCGCTCGTCGTCGGGCCGTGAGGTGCATGGGAGGACGACATGTCGTGCCGGACCGTGAAGTGGGGATAGATGATAGTTTCGACGGCCTGGATACTGGAAATTGACGATGGAAACGGGGTTTGGGGACATTTCTGGGGTGGTCGCACAGTGGAGGCTGCGTTCATGTGTCGATGGACAATGAGTATAAATCCTACGATGGACCCACGAGAAAAACAGTATTCAAGTCATTCGTTTCCTTGAACCGCTGAGCTACGATGCTGTTTTCATTACTTCTTCATGCCCTTCCGGTGGCTCTTCAGTTTGTCGGGGCCCAGGCTACACCACTTGAACTTCAGAAACAGCAAGCTTCCATCAACAAGTTTATCAAAAGCCAGTCCCAGATTTCCATCAATGGAATTCTCGCAAACATTGGCCCTAATGGATCGAAGGCACCCGGTGTACCAGCTGGCATATTAATTGCCAGCCCGTCGCGTTCAGATCCAGACTGTGAGTCCTCTGAAAGGACGATTCTCGTCGACAATTGCTGAACTGAGATAGATTTCTTCACTTGGACGCGCGATGCAGCATTAACATACAAAGCGCTGATCGAACGATTCGTGGAAGGTGACAACTCACTCCGCCAAAAGATCGACGACTATGTCACCGCGCAAGCCGAGCTTCAGCTTGTCAAAAACCCCTCTGGTGAGCCCACCACAGGCGGCCTGGGAGAGCCCAAGTTCCACGTCAATAAGACTGCATTCACGGGGTCATGGGGCCGTCCTCAGCGCGACGGACCACCTCTTCGCGCAACAGCCCTCACCATCTACGCAAATTGGTTGGTTGCGCATGGCCGCAAAACACAAGCCGCAAATACAGTCTGGCCCGTCATCGCTAAAGATCTGGCATACACCGTGCGCTACTGGAACAGGACTGGCTTTGATCTCTGGGAGGAAATCAACGGCTCCTCGTTCTTCACCCTGTCTGCGTCCCATCGTGCGCTCGTCGAAGGCGCCGCGCTCGCCCGCAAACTCGGGAAGAAGTGTGAAGGATGTGCGGACGCCGCTCCTCAAGTGCTCTGTTTCCTGCAAAATTTCTGGGCAGGGAGTTACATCGACTCGAATATCAATGTCAACGATGGGCGGACAGGGAAAGACGTCAATTCCATCATCTCGTCGATTCATACGTTTGATCCACAGGCAAAGTGCACGGATGCTACGTTCCAGCCTTGCTCGTCGAGGGCGCTTGCAAATCACAAGGCGGTTACGGATTCTTTCCGAACTGTGTATGGAATCAATCGGGGTATCGCGCAGGGTCGAGCGGTTGCCGTGGGAAGGTATGCGGAGGATGTATATTACAACGGAAATCCTTGTATGTCAAGCCCTTCTCGAAGTGCATCCTCGGATGGACACTAACGTATGAATTCTTTCCCAGGGTATCTCGCCACCCTCGCCGCAGCAGAGCAACTCTATGCCGCGGTCTATCAGTGGAACCGTCTAGGCTCTATAACCATTGACAGCACCTCTCTCCCCTTCTTCCGAGACCTTCTACCCTCCATCGCACCAGGCAAATATAACAAACGTTCCAAAGAGTTCTCCGCCATCATCTCCGCGGTGAGCACCTACGGCGACGACTTCGTAGCGGTCGTCCAGAAATACGCTCCTGCGTCCGGCGCCCTTGCCGAACAGTTTGATAAATCTACCGGCACCCCTCTCTCCGCTGTAGATCTTACATGGTCCTACGCCGCTTTCCTGACCGCTGTATCCCGCCGTTCCAACGATGTCGGCCCGGCCTGGGGCGAGCCCGCTGCCAACGTTGTGCCTGGTGTATGCACCGCACCGCCATCCTGCAGCACACTAACCACCTTCAACGTGCGCGCGACCACCGTGCCCGGCGAAGACATCTTCATCGTTGGCGGGATCCCCGAGCTGGCGAACTGGAGTCCTGAGGCTGGTGTGCCGCTGAGTGCAGACAAGTATAGCAGCAGTGATCCGCTGTGGTATGTGAATGTGAGTTTGCCCAGTGACACGGTGGTGGAGTATAAGTATATTCGGAAGTTGGGTGGGGTGGTGACGTGGGAGAGCGATCCGAATCGTAGGGCTGTAGTTGGAAGTACTTGTGGAGGAGTCTTGGGGGTCGAGGATGTTTGGCGGTGATACAAAAGGCTTAATTTGTAATTCTTTCGCATAGGGCTACGTCAAGTATGAGTTTCGGGGATTGTTAGTTATACTAGAGTTACCATATAAGTTTGAGAAAGCTATGCTGGATTGCAGATTGTTTTGGGAAGCAGAGCATGTCGAACTTGGGGTTCAATCGACGGAACGCTAGGCCGAACCTGGCTTAGAGTCGTAGCTCCCTCATTCACTCAAGCTGGCCAGAATTATATCGCATGCGGGAACTCATTTTAAGGCACATGTTTGAAGCACTTGTACGTCATCAAGAACAGTTCATTTGGGAAGAAAGCAAGTGTTGAAGAGAATCGCTAAAATTAGGCACTGAAAGTTGCTTTCATATCTTGAGCTAAGGAAATCTATTCGGGTATCTCAAGCCCTTGACGTCGTCTTCCTTGACGCCACTCTCTTGTTGCACGTATTAAACATCTTTTTTCTGGCCATAGAACACCTTTGACATGAAACTGCTTGGCGGGTCGAGTGCTCAGTCCAAGTGAATGCGGTCCATGCTAAGCGCTCCATCATCGCTGGCTGGCCAAATGTACCTTGTCCCATAGCTTGTATTATTGCGAGAAGTCCATTTTCTGGCCCTTCGAACAACAGCAAGGTACTTGTCGCCGTCCCAGACAATACCGTTCATGAGATGCGGAATCTTCGCGTGGAGCTCTTCCCAGCACTGCAGCCTGACTTCGTCGCGTTGATCTCGAGCGAACATGTTTTCGAAAACAGTCGGGTACTTGGGGCGATAGTCTTTTTCGCTCATAATCTCGAACCGGATTTTCTTCTGAAGCTGTTCTGCATCTGGCAGCCACTCAAAGGAAGGGCCCATCCCAAACTGGGTAACAAACTCGATAGACTTGAGACTCGGGTGAGATGTTTTGCGATTGGTGACGAAATCATCGAGCTGGCGTTTGTCCCAGCTGTTATCTTCACGGCAACCTAGGAATCCAATCCCGAGAATGGCAAGGTGTTCCAGTGAGGCAGGCAGCATCTCCGAAAGCCGGTCATCTTCTGCATCCAACGGGGATTCTAGGTCGATATCTTCTGGAGTCATGATATTCTTCCATATTCCGAAGTTGAAATGAAGAGTCTTCAGACGAGCAAAGTCTCGGAGCGAGCACAGAGGGTCGTAAGGATTCGATTCGGATTGGGGATGGACGTGTAGGTAAATCTCTTCCAATGTAGTCTTGTGTAGTTCCAAAAGTGATGACAACTCAGCCATGGGGAATCTCGTAGAATGGTTTTTGGAATTCGAATAGTGAAATAACCTCAGAGGTGCCGAAGACTCCCTAACAGAAGGATGGTGTCAGCTCGAGGTCTTTGTCGATTTGTCTCCGAATAGCAGAGTCTGCAATTCAGCGCTGACTTACATCATCATTCGCATTTCGGCCGGGGTGACTGAACAGTCTTGCAGTACGAGGGAAGTCATTTTGGCCAAGCCAGGCAGAATGTCAAGCCTCTTTGGGAATGTCGAACTTGCTTGATCGTCTCCCTTCTGACTGTGGACCCCGTAACAGTTGAACTGTTCGAGATTGCTACCATTGAGCACCTCGTTGAGGAACCCAAGGCCACAGACGTCATTCCCCCTAGTCGAAGATACGCTGAGGTGGGTGAGTCTCTTGAAGCCATGCGCCGCCTTCCATGGCAGCGCGGACGGGTGTCTCGGTGCTCCGTGAAGGTCGATAACGCGGATTCCAGGCAAGAGGGCGACCAGGAGGAGGACAAACGGTTCGTCCATGGAAACCTTGAGGCTTCTGCAGAACTGTTCGTCGAAAGAAACGTCTTCGTCTTGTTTAGATCATTTTTCGTACTCTCTTCATCTTACATACCCTCCTCCCAGGCGGGATCCTCGGCGGCATTGTCTGTCGATCGTCGGTCGATAAACGACCTCGACAGGTCCTCGGTGTCGAAATCCAGGGCTTTGTCGATAACTCCGGCATCCACGGCGGCCCCCGCAAACAGCTCGTACTCCTCCTTGTCGAGCGTCGTCCAAGCCGGGAGGTAGCCAGCAGTACGCTGGCTTCCCGAGTGCCAGTCGTACAAGGTCCTGTAGGCCCTCAGAGAGAGCGATCTCGGGTACCCTGATAGCTCAGGATGAGCTATCAGTTCGCGGACGAACGGCTTGAACGATCGCCCGTCCTCGTGGCAGTTGCTGTACTCCCGGTACAGCTCCGGCTCCGTTGCCTTGCGCAGAGCGCGACAGACAAGCGAGACGTTGAGGAGGTCCGCTTGCGACAGCAAGCTACCAACGAGGAGGAGGAGTTCAGTGGGGAGGCCCTCGAGGGTGACCTCGGGGGCGGAGGCAGAGACACGATGCTGCGCGGGCGTCGCCATGGTGGTCATGGCTGTCAAGGAGTGGTGTAAGTTGAGTGCGAGGCGCGGCCAGAGGTAGCAGCAAATACCCTACCAGAATTGGCGCTAGTACTAGTCAGGTAATCAGTTTTGAGCTAAAGCTGAGGTGAAAGATTGGTTCAACACTGAGGTGCTCCGCGCAGCACGATTACAGCAAACGGCCCTCACCGAGTCCCTCAGGGTCTAGGAATCTCTAGCGCTTCATAACCATGATATAGTATGCTCTAGCGAACTACAGTTATCCCATTAGTTCAGAATGCTTATTACATCATAGTGGCAGAAGGGCCTTGGTATCTTCATATCTCACTTTAGTGCGAGGTTTCACTGGTGAAGGAACTAGCACATTTGCATTAATCTTCTAAATTTAAGCACACTTATGTATTGTTAGGCATGTTCAGGTATCTCCAGGTATAGATTAATATCAAAAATAATGAGCTCTAGTGAACTACAATCATCTCATCAGTTCAGAATCCTTACTCTATTATAGTGGCAGAAGGGCCTTAACATCTTTTTATCGATGAATGCTTCGAAGATTGCCATATGGCAATTTGAGATACTTCATTGATGATTTTCAGACGGACAATTTCACTCAGCTCTGAAGCCAGCGTTCCAGCTCCTAACGCGGTGCTCTTCCAACATTGCCAAAGCACCTCCGATGGCCAAACCCTATCTCACTTTAGTGCGAGGTTCCACTGGCGAAGGAACCAACACATCTACATTAATTTTCGAAATTCAAGCACACTTATGTATTGCTACGTGTATTCAGGCATTTAAAGTATAAATGAGTATCAATGATTCAGATGCGAGGAGGACTGTGGTGATCGAGGCTCGGGTGAGATACAAGTCATCGGTCTCCACCACAAAATGACCAAAAATCAAAGAACGTACTTTAAAGGACTCCTAACATATTATGTCATCACTTGAATACAATAGCAGAAGTACACAAGAGACCTAGACGCCCTCCACACGACCACTCAACTCCTTCACCACCCTCTCAATCCTCCTCAACCCCTCCTCCACAACCCCCCTCTCCATCGTAAACACCAACCTAAACCATCCCACCCTAAGACTGTGCTCCTCACCCGGCTGCAGCAAAACGCCCCCCTCCAAAAACCTCTCCGCAAGCTCAATCTCCCTCTCCAGCTGACCGCCCCCCTCCCTCCCCAGCCACGGCGACAAATCCACAAACACGAAAAACCCCGCACCACCCTCAAAATACTTGATTCCAATCTCCTCTAGTCTCCCCGTGAAAAATATATATGCCTCCTCCACCCTGCGTCGCGCAAGCGCGATAAAGCCCCGACACCACACCCGGTCCTCGAGCATCTGCGTCGCAACCGCCACCGACGGCCCACTCACGCCATGGAACCTAACTACCGCATGCACAGCCTTCTTGAGCGCCTCGTTGCGGGTGACCAAGACACCGATTTTGAGGCCCGCGGACCCAAAGTCTTTGGAGAGGCCGTATGTGGCGTGGACGAGGTGCGGAGATATGATGTCCGTGGGGTCAAGGGAGAGGATAGAAGTAAATGGTGTGGTGGTAGTAGAGGGGGAGGAGAAGGTGCTGAGAGCGTAGATTTCGTCGCTGATGAGGTGGATTGTGTGGCGGGCGCAGAAGGCCATTAGGGCGAGGAGGGTGGGACGGGGGTAGCAACGGCCTTGGTGTTGATGGGTCAATTTTTGAATTAGACTACACACTTTCGTAGGCATGTGAAAGAGTAAGAGGAGAACACGAACCAAGTGGATTGTGCGGGTTGACTATCAGCAGGGCTCTGATCTTGATACCGCGCTGTTCGCTTTGCAGCAGAGCTTTCTCGAAAACCTCAACGACGGTCTCGTCGAAACACGTTTCGTGGTCTGTATCGGCAGCAACAAGGTGGACGCCAGCTTTGTTGTAAAAGTCGATTTCGAATCTGCCGTAGTATGGACGACTTGTTAGAATGCCCTCGCCCGGCGCTGCGAGCGAGAAGGCGAGGATGTCGTGTAGTGACGTCGCTGCTGCTGTGACCTTTATATCCGTGCCAGAAATAGGCTTGTATGGGTTAAAGTACTCGTTCATGTGCGTTGCAAATGCAGATGGTAGTCGTGGGCCACCTCCCGTGCAGTATGCATAGCGGAATGCTTGTCTGGGTATGTGTACTTTGTTTGCGAAGTCTTCCAGCTCTTTCTGCACCAAGGCATTTTCTGCTGTCGCAAAAGATATGACTCCCTCGGGATAGTTGTCCGGGTCATATAGTTTTGTACTCGGGAGGAAACGCCAGGGAATGTCTAATTGATCTGCGTTTGATTGACCGCGTGTTGACAACATGCTGAGGATGATGAGAATGCTGTATCTGTATCAAAAATCTCACTGTACAATTATCGTGAGCATACGTCCTGGGTATAAGTACTCGCTGGCATCAATATTCCGAAGGAGTAGGATGACACGGACTGAGGGGATCGGAGTAAACTCGCTTAATAATAACGTGCTCATTGCAACAGCAAAAACCTGCATATAATTCATCGAGGAAGTTCTACAAGTAGGCGAAATCCTTTGGAAAGCGTGGATATCGGGAAAGACAAAGAAGTGAAGTCAAAATAATCCGATTCATATCCAAGCGCGAAAACTCGCCCTCTGAATCAAGTCCCAAGTCTCCGACAACTCCGTGCTGCGACTTAACGCATGCTCTAGGGGAATAATTAAGATGTCAATGAGAGTCCCTACAAACTGGAAGCTCTCCCAAAGAGTAATCCGAAACAGCCAATAATAAAAGGCACAAAAGACGCAATACAGCACAAAGCCCTCGAATACCGTCAAAACAACAGAGCATGTACAAAATTATGAGATATTAACAAGACATCCCGTAGGACCAGCCGCTTTTTGGATGAGTCGTAACTTCGGAGACGTCATAACACGTAAAATCGAGGACAATCGAGAGGGTTATCGTAATCTAGTTGACACCCTGGGGAACAGGCGTTTGCAAAAGGTGTGATTTGAGGGACTGTTGCATCTTGGTTGCAAACTTGGCGTCAATGCCATCTTCAAGCAGGCCAATGCCACTGTCGTCATGGTTCGGCTCCTGCTGGGATGTATTCAGGTCATACTCGAAACTGAAATTCAGATCGTATGGTGGCTGTTCAGCAAAGCGTCGAGAATTGACTGGTCATCTTGAGTTAGTCAACTACTATTCTTCACAAAGGTAGTTGTCGAGATACTGACCTTCCTGTATTCCTGAATCTTGCATGCCAGCGTTACTCACGTTGGACATGAAGGACTGGTCTGGCCCAAAGTCGGCATCAATGCTGCTGTACCGGCTTTCGTTGTTGCTGCCACTGCCGCCATTGGTCATACCAGCGTTGATAGAGCCATCCAGGATAGGCGAGTAGCTGAGCGCGTTCATATCTGGAGGGCTATGGCCCAAGAATCCACCAAGTGACGCTAACCACTGTGCCATTTCATCCACAAACACCTTTGTCATCCACCATCCTTGAAAGCTGACTCCGTTCTCAACCGTGATCTCTCGAAGAGCGGCCGATCCGAGTGCACTGATGCAATGCAAGACGGTACGAGCGTTAGCACCAGGAAAGCGTGATGGTAGGCGGGTGAGGAATGCAGCGATGCGATCAATGACGGATTCGGTAGGGTCGGCCGGGGGGTCTGGCTGTGAAGCTTGGTAAAATTGGCCAGAAGGTAGCTGGATTTCCTGGGGTAGAGGGCCCAACATGGACCGAATCTCTGTAGAAAGAATGTTGAACACTTCCTCATGTGCACAGGAACCGGGAAGCTCATTAGCTATGATACGCTTCATGTTGACGAATTGTATCCAATCTGCGTACATCTGAGTTCGTTGGATCTCAGCGGTGAGCATAACGGAAGCTGCATGTGCGGCTGAATTTACGCGGAGCATCTGACGGAGAAGATGCGAAAAGACAGTGGCGGGTTCTAATTTCGCTTCGAGCACGTGAATAGGCAGAGGAAGGAATTTGCTGGTGATATGTGCGTGCAAGGTCTTGGCGATGTTGTCAAGGAACCTCAGAACGGGGGCCGGCGCGACTTGAAGGGTAAGCTGTGACACATTACGGATCATCTTTTGGTACATCATCCAGTCGCACTCCTTGATCCAAGGCGCCAGCTCCATTGATGCAAAGAGCTTTTGGACTGGTACAGTCAAGGTACCGTGGAAAGTACCAAAGAGACGGAAGAACTGCTTCTCCTTACAATACCGCACCGCGTCAACGAGTGACGTGACATGTGATCGATACATGGCTACCAGGTTCTGTGCGGAGTCAGGATCGGTGCGAGCGGGAAGATATGGGGTGATGTCTGGAAGTTCGATCTCCAGAGCATCAGGAGCTTCAAGCACATCTGGTGTAGGAAATTGGAGCTCGTGCTCATAAGTCGTTCTCGTTCGGACGTTTGCCGGTCGATATTGGGGTCCGTAGATGTCTGTGTAAAGAAGGCCCTTGGACGATGTCGGAGTGTAGTTCATGATGGGTGACTGTGCAGCGCTCTCGCGGGGAGGAAATTGCGCACTATCTGCAGGCAGCCGTGGGATGGCATTGAAGTCGAGCCTAGGGCCAGTGGAAAGCTGCCGCTTCATTGCATGGTGCGCCGCGGCGCCGTTGCTGGACCTTCGTACATCGTCTCCATCGCCACTATCATTGACAAGTTCCAGATCAACATAGTGGTATTTGGATTCGCCGCGCACACCGAGGCGCCTAGTCTGGATGCCGGGGATGATGACTCGGACGAGTTTTCCAAACGAAGCAGGGTTGAGGGGAATGACGCGATCGGTTCCACAGCGCTCTGCGTATTTCGAGTAGACTCTGTTGCGAGGGACAGATGTTTTAGCGATGCGACAAGCAGACTTCAACCTAGTGAATGTGTTAGTATCTTCATGATGGGAGGGATACGCAGAATACGGGACGTACCATAGCATAGCAAAGAGTTGTTTGGACTTCTCCGCCTTGGAGGTTCGGTCGTTTTGAATTACCTCAGCAGCGACATCTTTCAGGTTCCGGCCCTCGTTTTGGTTCAGCAACTGGCGGAGCTCTTTGTCGTTTGTCGCGGCGCCAGACGTCGAGGCCTTCTTCTTCCTCTCTTCTGTGTCTACTGGTGGTGCCATGTAGTGTTGTTGTTGCTGCTGCTGTTGCTGTTGCTGAGGTTGCGGCATCGAGGAGTGGTATGCGTGGGCGTCCATAGGCTGCACGGACATTGCACTTTGGGGAACATTGGTAGGAGTGGGCTCGGACTGGTAGCCAAGATACTGCTGGACGCTTTCGAGAGACATGTTCAGGAGCGGATCTTGGGCGCTGACTTGCTGGGCCGCCTGTATGAGGGCGGGCTGGAGAGCCTCGCTACTGAAGGAGGCATTGTACTGTGGCTGTTGGGGGTATTGGTGCAGACGCGGCTGTTGCTGATGTTGCTGCTGGTGCGGTTGCGGTTGCAGCTGGTCGAACGAGTGCACGCTAGTCGTCGAAGCGCGCGAAAGGGGGCGATTGCTGCGGGTCGAGAGCGAGGTGTTTGATCTTGACCGGCGTATGTCGGCTGCCATTGCGGAGGTGGTTGCTGTGTTTACACCAAAACAAAGCGGGAACAACAATGTGCAGAGAGCACGGGACGGGAACAATGCGAGATGAGGGCGCAGAGCAAGGCAATTCCGTGCTGGGCGGTTGTGGTGACTCGGTGCAGTCAAGATGGGGAGGGATCCGGGGGGCAAAAGTTTGTGGTGATTGTTGATTGTTGTTGTTTGGGGATGCAAGCGAGGCCGGGCGCGCGCTGGGACGGCGGGCGCAAAGAGAGCGAGTCGAAAGAGAATGTTGAGAATAGAATATCCAGGACCAAGAGGCGGCGTGGGCGCGCGAGAAGAGGCCGCGTCGTCGTCGAGTTGTTGTGGCAGAGGTGGGTGTGTTTACCCTTTGGTCTGAAGTCCATCGCACCTGCGGCAACGGAAACGGAAACGGGTCGCACGGGCCAGAAGCATCACGTGCCCACCGCACACTGGCTCCCACGCAAGTGCCGCATCGCGTCTCGCAGCCTCAACTGCATCAGTCCGCGTAAATGGCAAACTAATTATCCGGCGCAGCGCTGGCTTGCCCGTCCCGTCCATGCAGTCGCAGTCATGCCTGGAAACCTCGTCCTGCTCCAGTCCTGCGCGGCTGGAGTGCAGGCGTTTGCTCGTGAAAGGGCGCCAGCGCTGACGTATTTAGTTAGCGATGACGCGCTTGCTCCTGTCCATCCCACAATCGCTCCCCGTTCGTCCTCATCCATCCCACCTCCACTACACTCTGCCTGCACTGCACACTCTGCACTGCTCTCTACTCTTCAAGACCCTTCGCATTCTTACCTTGTCCACTCCAGCTCTCTAGCCCCTTCCCCCACCATCCACCATGTCTGTCCAGGATAGAGCCCAGGCACAGCTCTCGCAGCTTGACAAAGAGGTAAGCGCTCTCGCTTCGTCGGGACACACATGTCGAAATGGCTCTTTTTGCGTCTTTCGACGTGCTCCCTGGATTCGCACGGCCTTGTCGCCAGCCATTGCAGCCTGCTGACAATCGCCTGTGTGTTCTGTAGCTGTCCAAGTACCCCGCCCTCAACAACTTTGAGAAGCAGACCTCCGTCCCCAAGGTCTACGCCGTCCTCGGACTCGCCGGCCTCTACTTCTTCCTCATCTTCTTCAACATTGCCGGCGAGTTCCTCGTCAACATTGCTGGCTTCATTCTGCCCGGCTACTACTCGCTCAATGCCTTGTTCAGCGCCAGCAAGGTCGATGACACCCAGGTACGTTCTAGCTTCTGACTGCTGCCAGTCCACTTTTTTATCGTCCCATACTAATTCGTCTCTAGTGGCTCACGGTACGCACCTCCACTCCCCCACGCGACAAAACGACTGAGAAATGTCGCTACTTTTGAAAAAGAGTGGTAAGCTAACGCGCAAATACAGTACTGGGTCGTCTATGCCTTCTTGACCGTCTTCGAGAGCGCCGTCAGCGCTGTCTACTGGTTCCGTAGGTACACCCGATAGCATCTGCTGGCTTATCGCTGATCATCCCAGCCTTCTACTACACCTTCAAGTTCGTCCTCATCCTCTGGATGTCTCTTCCCCAGACCTCGTAAGCACATGACCTTTCCCGTATGTCAATCCGGGCGATATCTAAGATATTTTAGTGGTGCCCAGATCATCTTCCGCTCGTTCATCCAGCCAGTCTTCTCCCGCTACTTCTCGGAGTCTGGCTCCACTGCCGCCAACCTTCGCGCGAAGGCCGACTCTGCTGGCAAGCCCCATGTCTCGTAAAGCTGCCGTGGTAATAGTGCCTCTGACAGCCGCATGAGTAGGCCAGGATGGGATATCTCGGGGATGCATTCCGAAGAATTCCGAGGAGACATTGTCTGCTGTGCAAGCAATGGATCCTTCACGGCGTGCGGCTGTCGCGGCTTGGGAGCGCTGTATGAGCGATGAATCACGATTCACAAATGGTGTGCATGAACGAAATGACGGATTGGAAACGGCGAGAAAGATATCCCTGCGTATGATCGTCAGATGTCCTTGAGGCGCTTGCTGCCTAATATGTTTTTCCTTTGCAATGATGGATGTCTGGGTAGAGAGCGAACATGGCCAGTGACATTGGTAATTAGGATTGGTCTTGTTCTCTGAATTTAGCTTTCGAATGATATGGTTGTGTTCAATTCCAAGCCCATTGATGTGAAGCTATCGGAAGCACTTTTCAACTAGTTCACGACGAAACGTGACAACCATTCCTCATCGAGGACACCCTTATTCCATGCCAGGATAGTAGTTGTAATGAGGTAGTAAGCCTTTCAGGCCTATTGCGATCCACGGGAGCAAACAGAGATGGTGTGGGCAGATGTAATAGCAAAACAATGAATTGCTAAGTCTAAATTGCCCAATTTATCTGAAGAGTAATGTTCTGGTACACGAGTCCTACATGTTCACGTAATAAAATGCCCAAGTAGATCCTTCGTGGAATTTTTAATCAATTTTTTTCAACAGGAACGTAGCGAAACTTTTCTGTTTGCACTTCCGACTTCAACATCAGAACTCTTAAGCCTGTTGGATAAAATTGTTGTGAAGCGAGCTTAGCATAGGAATGCAGCAACAAATACAGTAGATTTATCAAAAGTCCTTGGGAGATTGCTCCGCAGACAAGGAGCATAGCAGCATCAATCATGACGTTTGGATGGTGCTCTCCTTCGATGTTTACATATCAATCTAAGCCGTTTCGAGACTAGGCTTGTTTACCAGCACCTGGATGCAGGCCGACATCTGGACCGTCTCCATCACCCAGGTCCTCCAGCATGCACAGTATTCTTCGAATCGCTTGTCCTCGTCTCTAATCATAGCACCAATCTTCACATGTCATTTCCAAGCACTACTCGCACAAATCGGGATCGCACAACGTCGTATGAGGTGCATGATATACCTAGTCCCGAATTGGCGGTGGACAAGATCTTTGGATCGTTCCAATTCGACACTGAACGTCATGGAGAACGCCTCGCCGACCCGAGGCATACTGAGAGCAGCTGTTTCTTGGTTGCTTCGAGTTTCAGCTGTCGCATATCTGCGTATCTGCCCGACGTGGAGTCGCTGTGCCCAACATCCTGGCAGGCTGAAGGTCCCCACGCCAATCAGAGCGATATGCCCCCTGTCGATTGAATCGTACGCCGGTGGTCCTTCACCTGCACGGCGTCCTCGTCCAGGACTCTTTCCAGTCTCCTGCATGGGGGTACGTCTACAATGTAGCTTACGAGACAAATCACAGGAGGGCTTCACGTTGCGGTCGCACTGACTAGCCTTTTCCTGACGCCGACTCCTCGTATTCAGGACTTCCTCTCTTGGACTCCGTTGTACTAGCGTGCACCAGATGGTCGTTTTAGGACACCGTTTGCCTTACCGCTCACATCTTATGGTTGCCTGAATGCTTCGGTATTACCGGATTCCTGGAGTGGAAGACTATTTACTTGATGTCTTCCCCTTCGCCAGGTCCAGGCTGGTTGATCATCCTACCTCTAGGCACGTGATCAGGCGAACCCATCTGAAAGGGGTTGCATGGCCTCGAAAGGCAAGTTCTAATTATGTAAGTGCCTATCTTCTATTCTGCGCCTTCTTGCCAAATAGACGTATCACTATCGTTGAACAAGGTAGCATATCACTTCTTGCACGGTGACAACAACTCTTGAGTGCGACTAACACGCGTAGCTGGAGTCAAGCTCTTGGTTTCACATCAGCAGCGTTACCGTCAGCTCCTTAAGACTAGCTAGTATGATTTTGCTGACTGGCCACCTAGTCTGAAGTTGAGAAACTATGCCTTGAAGCCATCGCGACGAGCTGTCTATGTTCCCATTTCCGCTTCATGTAAGTTCAACGGCTTTCGCACCCAAATGATACAAACTAAGAATTTTAAGTCTAACCGAGACCGAGTATGCGTCCGATAAAACGTACCCGGCCGACCAGTGATGGTACGGAGCCTTGGAAAGACCTATCGTTCACGGAGCCAGTGGATTCTGACGCTTTACACGATCTTCTCCGGACGCAATATCCTGGATATGCTAATCTTCGCGAAAGGAAACATATCGCAGCCATTGAATTTCTTCAAGCTGAACTCAGTTTGATGCAATCGAAAGAGCCGGCACATGGTGATCTCGTAGCTCTGCCTAGCCCCGATGCCCCTAGCTTCTCCAGTTGGCACACACGCCGAGGAAGATCATCCATCTCGCAGTCTGATGCGAGTTCACGACGACTATCACCATCAGTGGAACCTTCCGTCCACGATCGAAAATCTCCAGCGACGTTTACAGATTTGCAAGCCCAAGCGACGGGAGGTTCGGCGCAACAGTTCGTCTTCAGCGCCTTGGATGGGCGTACATTACACCCAAAGACGAAGAGACGAATGACATCAAAAGAAAGAACTGCCTACAAGCAGACAAGAAAGAGGGGTGCTTGCCCTAAATGCAAGCGCCAGAAAGGCAAAGTATGTCAACCTAGATTCAGGCTTGAATGCAAATCAAGCGTATGATGCTGATTGTGATTATAGTGCACACATGTGATCCAAACTGGGAACTCTGATGATATGGGTAGAGGGAAAAGGTAACAAAACGAAAATCTCCCCAATTTCCACTTACGGTAGCTATAGGAGACGTATACGACGCCCTGAAAACGAGCATCTTGAGCCAAACGACCTTGTCAGGCCATCGCAAACGAGCCAAGACGGAGATCAACATAAACCTCCATTTCTGGAGTCGTTGAGAAGCGAACAAGACGTCACCGGTCTTTCCGCAAATCCCGACACGACATCGTTGCACTCTCAATGGATTAGTAAATCCGAGAACACTGATCAGGATGCACCTGGGTACGTACCTCCTCCAACGTTTGTGCCACCGTTCCACCTGGAACGTCCAGGAAGTTCTGGAGCGAGTTGGCAAAACTTCCCTGCCCCGTCTGGTACCGCCTCATTCCATCCTGGATTTCCTGACTACGGGGAGCATCCAAGGCAACCTGAAGGAGTTTACCCACTGTCTCTATCCCGTCATGAGTCTCCGCAGTTCTCCTATGGGCAGGACTTCGCATTTACTTGGCCTGAATCCGTGGAACGCTCTGGAAGTACTAATCCAGATTGAGTTGCAGACTTGTAGCAGCACATCGTACCTTCTCTGGGTCGAGGCCACGTTGATGCCGCGTTTGTGGAACCATCGCCGAAGCTTGGAGCCTTTGACCGTCCTCCAGCTCACGTCGCTCCCACTCTGATCTCAAACTCGTGGATCTTTGATTGCTCAATACGGATACGCTCCAAGACTTGATCTAACACGGGATAACACCCAGTCAAGTGAGGTTCCGGATCGTAGTAGCTTACTGGAATGCCCCGCTGGTCTGTTCTTTCTGGATTCGCAAGCTACTGACAAGGGCGCTACCAGTCGCTTCGCTCCACCCTGCCTGCGACCTTGATATGACCTAGATATGTGCGAAGAACGTCCCGGCCGACAGCCAGCTTATTTATCCTTCATGACCTTGACTTTGACGTCATCACCGACTCTCTACTCGTGGAGGTTCTGGAATGCAGCCCCCATAGACTGGCTTGGCCATCTCCATGAAGCAATCGACCGCCCTGTTGCCCGCTCTGTCTAGCCTGAGACAAGGAATCCGGATTTCTCCCCCGGTGTTCCATCGCATAGCCATTCTTGTACATGATATGCACACTACATGAAAAGGATACTCTGCATGCGTCTATCGGGCTCCCGTCTAGCTAACTCTGGATGACCGCCCAGTCCTTGTCTACCTGGCTATTCTCCTGTCCCATCCTGTGACGCCCCTGTCCCGCGGAGCCTATTGCCATCTTTTGGTGTCCTCACAAGGCCGGATCTATGGCTCCATCTATTGCTGGCCTTTGGACTCCGGATACTTGCTGCCCTTGGAAAAGTTTGAGCTTTCTTTCCATTTCTCTTCATCTCTTCATACCAGATCGTCGAGGGCGATGGGTGAACGGTAATCTCGAAGCAGATTTGATTGTTGGATGCATTTTGAGCACTGACGATCGGAGACTTATAATTTGGGAACGGGCATGTCAGGAGTTGGATTTGTGCATTGTGCAAGGTCATCACACGACCCATCCTATCCTTTTTCGTTCAGCTCTACAATTCTTTGGTCACTGGATATCAATGTTAATTTCTTCACTAGCATCATGTTAACGAGCGTTCGGTCAGTCAACAATACCAACAATGAAACCAACTCTCGTTACGCGGCCATTGGGATCGCCTTCCTTGTCCTTGATCGGTTGAGTTTGGAGACGCCATGATGCCAGTGCAGGTTCTCTTTTAGTTCCAATGAATGTCATCACCAACCCAGCCCACGTTATCCTTTTGAATGCCTCGGAGAAAACCCAGGGAACGGGAGATTACAACATTTGTTTGGATATGTACTGATTCAATCATGTTGCAGAGCTGTACATTCAGATGCTCCTACCACCGAGCAAGAGGCTCCCGAGAGCGATGTGTCGACACCCGAAGATATAAACGACGCGGCATCAAGAACAGAAAGCAGCAGAAGAAGAAGTATTACGACCGTAACGACAGATTTCACAACTTCCCCCCATACGTCTATTTGAGCTTGAAGCTCCATACGATTTCTTTATCCATGCCCCATTTCTTGTTTCTTTCATCTCCTTTGGACCCAGGGTTTATTTCATTCATGATGAGAGGTGTAGCTTGATGACGCATGACATGGGGGATTTTTTTTTGGTTGAGGAAAAGGAGACGAGTTGATTTTCTTAGCCTGTTGATGCACCGTGTTTGTTCTTAGTAGAAACTATCATGTTGGCTTGTGACGTGACTTGGCCATGACTTGGTATGAGCGAGGTGATGATGCTGTGATGGATGTGTAGGAGATGATTTAATCAGGAGAAGCGATTCAGGGTGGGGGCGTGGAGGTGCGGAGGAGTGGTGTGGAGGCGGGTCGCAGGCGTGAATGGTCGGACAGCCGAAAGCGGCAAGCAACCTCGGCCCAGTCGCGCTTGCCATCGACTGCTCTGACCAGCCACCTGCTGCTGGCCTGCATGTGCATCTCCAGGTCTCGCATCTTCAACGATTCTTCGCCATTGTTTGTTCCCGTCCGCTGCCGTCCCATTGCGCCTTCTCGAATTCGCTCCGTTGTTGTTGTTGCCCGCGATTAGCCAACAGTGACGTGCCACGTCCCGTCCCATCCCACACCAGTTCGGCGCGGGCGACCTCAGCACACGCGACCCCAGCTGCACCGGCGGCTGAAGCTCGCGGCCCCCTTGTACATAACCTCCGCAACCCATCCACACGACACAATGATACAGTCGACGCGGCGCTGGCTCAGACGGAACCGGGCCAACTTTGCCATTGGCGCGGGCGTGCTCGGAGCGGGCTATCTGGCGGGGCAGTATGTCCTGGGCAAGCTGGGCGAGGCCCGGCAGCGCATGAGCGAGGAACGCATCGCAAAGGAGAAGTAGGCCTCTCTCTTGGACGACATGCGATGCAAGACATGACTAATGCGACACAGCCTGCGCCGGCGCTTCGAGCAGAACCAGGAGGACTGCACCTTCACCGTCCTCGCCATTCTCCCAACCGCCACAGAAAACATACTCGATGCCATCCCCGTCGAGCAGGTGCTGGAAGAGCTGCAGCGGCAAAAGGCTGAGCGCCTGGCACGCAGTGTCGGCCCCAGCGAGATTGCAAGTTCGGCGCCCCCGAGCGTGGCCGACACGACCGAGGACGATGCGCGCAGCTCCAACCTGCAGACGGAGAGCAGCTTCATCCATGCCAGCCAGGTAGTCACAGAGGGCGATAAGGGTGCAGGCACAGTAGCAGCGACTCCAGACGCCAGCGAGGACAAGAAGAGCAACAAGACCAAGGCTCAGCTATGGAAAGAAATGAAGATTGGATGTATGGACCCCTTTTCCCCTCTCATGCACTGTGCAGTACAAGTCAGGCTAACATACCGCAGCCATCACTCGAGCCTTTACGCTTCTCTACACCCTCTCGCTGCTCACTCTCCTTACCCGCATCCAGCTCAACCTGCTCGGCCGCCGTAACTACCTCGCCTCAGTCGTCTCCCTCGCAACGCCCCAGCCCGCCAGCGAGGGCTCACGAATCAACCTCGAGAATAACGACGACGACAACTTTGAGCAGGCTTACGGCAATGACTTTGAAACCAATCGGAGGTATCTCAGCCTGAGCTGGTGGTTGCTGCACCGGGGCTGCTTGGATCTCATTGAGAAGGTGCGCGTCGCTGTCCAGGACGTCTTTGGCCTCTTGAACCCTCGTGAGGAGATTACCCTGGAGAAGCTGTCGGAGCTTACCCTCGAGGTGCGGAAGCGTGTCGAGGGCGCAACCGAAGAAGAGAGGAGGTATGAGCCCCCACCGTCATCCATCTTAACCTTACGACTGACCCCCCTTAGGACATGCAAGTGGCTCTCCTACCTTCTTCCGCCTCAAGACCAGGAAGACTTTGTTCTCCGCGAATCCGGCATGACTTCTTCCTCCGAATCCACCTCCCCCACTACCGCCGCATCGCTCCGGCGCCTCATTGACGAAACATCCGATCTCATCGATTCACCCTCGTTCACCCACGTCCTTACCCTTCTACTTGATGCCGCATTCTCCCATCTCGTCGACAACAAGATCTCGCAACTTTCCTACAAGATCCCGCCCATTTCCGAGAGCCATGCCCGTGTTCAGGAAATCGTCGGCAGTGATGCCAAGGCGAAGGTCGCCAACAGCTTGGCTATATTCTGCAGACAAGCACATAGCATTGGCAGCGGCGCCAACAACGAATACCTAGCGTCCATTGAGCAGGTCAGGGATCTGGAAGCTTTCGCCGCGGTTGTCTACTCGAGTAACTTTGAGTTTGAGAGCCCCGAAGGTGCAGTGCTGAGCAGCAGGCCTGGCACAGCAGAGGGACTTCCCCCAAAGACGAGTGCGCCAGCCGTCGATAGCTTCGAGAGTGCGTGGGGCAAGGCGCTTGCTAAAGAAGACGGAAAGACGTTTTGATTGACGCTTGGTTGAATACGATTGTACGATATTGATCCTTTACATGGTTTGGTGGAAGACGGTTAGATGCGTTTCTCCCAGATACCCATAATTTGAATACTTGAGATTCCAGTGTCTCTTCTCAACTAGACTTGTTTGGAAACATGGTACCTGGTTTCTGGATAAGGCCTGCTTGTTATTCCGAGGACTCCAGGACTCGGAACACGAATAACGTGACCAGGCGAGTGGTGACGTCAGAACGTGGTGTTCGTCAACCGAGACGCGTGTAATTCCAACAAACATTATGGATTGCAGCTTGTCAGTGTTGTAGACGCAGCCTGAGAGTTCTGTCAGTCGCTACCTTGCGTCTGAGAGATTATCACCTTCCTCCACCACCTGAGAGTGAAGATCGTCCTGCACCAGTCGTCACCAACAAGACTATATTACAACATCTTCATCATGGCAGAAAACAGAACTACCACAGGAAAAGATGCCTATGTCACCCTCCTTACCCGCCCCAGCTACCTCGCCGGCGCAATCCTGCTCGCATACACACTGACCAAACACTCACCTTCCACACCACTGATAATAACCTACACGCCCGAAACCCTCTGCTCATCCTGCATCGCCGCTCTCAAAGCCGAGGCCAAACACAGCAACATCATCCTTCACCCCGTCGAGCACCTTCGCCTCCCAGACGATGGGACAGACCACGGTATGGTTGCGGAGCGCTTCATCGATACATGGACCAAACTCCGTGTTTTTGATTTACACGCCTTGGACCAAAAGTTTGAGAGGATCTGTTGGCTGGACGCGGATATGATGGTATTCTCAGACCCGAGTCCACTCATCTTCAACGCAGAGAACGACGCGTACTTGACCGGAGGCGAGGGCAAGGGAAACCGCCTCATGGCAGTGCACACGTGCGTCTGCAACCTCGACGGTGATGCCTGGGCCCCAGACAACTGGACCCCATCCAACTGCGCAATGAGCTACGTCTCCTCGCCAGACGATGTAGCGCACGTAGACCACGACTCCCCCACGCTGGGTAACTTCAACTCAGGCACCTTTCTCTTCCGGCCGTCTCCCGCGCTCTCGGCTTTCGTCCACACGCACTTCACGCAACTCGGCACCGCGGCCCTGCGCGCAATGAAGTTCCCAGACCAGGACTTCCTCAACGCCGCGTTCGCGCGCTCATGGGCCCCGCTCTCCTGGCGCACAAACGCGCTCAAAACATGGCGGTACTGGCATCCTACCTTCTGGGCCGACGACCGCGTCGCAGTCCTGCATTACATCGTGGACAAGCCGTGGGCGGCGCGCGTGTCGGCTACGGGGAAGGCCGGGTATGCGGGCAAAGACGGGGAGACGCATGGGTGGTGGTGGGCCGAGTATGCGGCGTGGGTGGGCGAGAGGGAGCGGACGGGGGAAAGTGAGCTGCTGGCGGAGGTGGGGCGGTATGTTGCGAGTGAAGAGGGGGAGGTGGGTGAGGAGATGAGGGCTGTTGGGGCGGGGGCACAGGCGTTTGCGAGGAAGTGGGAGGGGAGGAAGGGCGGTGGGCAGAAAGAGGCTGGCGAGAGTGAAGGCAAGGAAGAGGGGAACGTGGTTGAGGCAGAGGTTGGCGGCCAGAAAGAACAAGATACCACCAACGAAGACGACGGATCTCATGGCCCCGTGCTCAGGAAACGCATGCTCGGCGAGCGTGGGCATGGGCCTGTCGTCCGCGGCGGGGGGATTGGAGGACAGCGGGGTGGGAGGGGGAGGGGCTGGGGGAATGGATGGAGTGTTATGGATCCGTGAGGGATGTCAGGGGAGAGATGAAGAGATCGGGAGAGAGATATCTTGGGGATTAGATGTAGGTAGTCGTCAGGTTAAGTAGGAAATGACGGCGACATGGTCTTAACGCGTGAGCAGTGCTTTGGCTTGGTCTTGTTGAGTGAGGGACCTGTTGAGCAGTAGGATATTTACAAGATGAAAACATGTGCAGATGAAGTATTCGCTGTTTTGGTGGTTATCTCACACAGGGTACACATGAATTGCAAGATATCTGCCGTGACTAGCGACGACACCCCATATATGTCACCGTCTGTATGGACAGTGGTCATCGTCTCATCGAAAGAAGAAATCCATTCATTTGCTCAGATACTGTGCCCAGGCAGCCCAGCCCATGCCATCCCTCCCCCACGAAAAGAAAACGCCGATGCATGCCCTGATACCCCGATAAACTCCTATGAAACCTTTCAAAATACGCAAATGAGCCAAATGAGTCTCGCTTTTGAACGCCGTATGGGACTTGATAATGTATGCCCATGTGCCGTGCTGTGTGCAAAGTTACTTGAACCCCTTTTCCCTTGCCTCCCCCGTGTGGCAGAGCACTTCTCCTAGAGCTGCCGCGCGACCGAGACTAGTCTCAGATCGCGGATCAGTCGAGGTCGATCAAGTTCTGCTCTTTGCCATTGGAGCTGTGGACGGCGTGAATGGAGCTCTGGAGAGACGATGAAGTGTACGTGCCGTTGATGCCGTTCATAGCCTTTGTGCCATTGACGTGCTTCTTGCCATGAGCACCGCCGTTGATGCTGTCGCCGCTGCTATTATCACGGCTGGAAGTAGGCTTGTTGCGGGCATTCTCAGTGACAGCGTGACGTGTGGGGGGAGCACTGCGATGTGTTAGAACGTTGAACGTGAAGGAAAGGTCTGCTCGGGAAGGTCTGCTCGGGAAGGGTGTAAAGGACTTACGTATCAACCACCGGCTCGTCCTCCTCATCATAGACCTCCTCTTCATCCACGGCCGACTCCTCGCGAGCCTGTCGCTCGGCCTCCCACTTCCCAATCCTTACTCCCATCCCGTACAATCCGTCGTCACTGCTCACGTCCAGCAAGCCAGCCACTTCAGGATCATCAGCTGCAATGAGTCCCCTCTTCAGCTTCTCGAGCACAGCTTGCGACTGCCGACACGCAATGTATCCCTTGATGAAGTTGTTCTCGCACGCCCGCGGAAACACTTGCTGACTTCCTGCGGCGTTTCCGTCTGCGTAGCCGTCGTTGTACGCAGACTCGGCTATCTCGTCTGCCTTTTCTTGCGTCAGCAAGGTGGCGCGCAGTTCAGCCAGGAGCGTCTCCCGAATCTGCTCCTTGTACTGCTCCTCGCGCATGAGCTGGATCGCCTCACGGTGCTGCAATTGCTCGGTTCGAGCAGCAAGACTAGCCTGCATGGCTGCCAACCTCCTTTGTACCGAGAGCTCGGCTTCCTGGAAGATTTGCGCGCGTTCGACAGCGGCCATGGGTCGAATGCCCTGCGCTTCCAGCTGATTCTTAAGCTGCTTCTGTCCTTCGGCGAGGTACGCTTCGAGCTGTTGGATCCATTTGGCGCGGTGCCGAAGGGCCCGCTCTTGCTCCCTGACTTCTTCTTTTAGCTTCAGCGCTTCGGCTTGCTTGGTGAATACCGAGGCGAGGAGGCTAGAGACAGCGGCCTCGGTGGCTTTCTGCTGCTCGGCTTCGATCGAGGCACGCATGTGGGAGTTCTTCTTACGCTCGGTGTTAAGGTCGTTCTGCAGTCTCATGACTTGTGCATTTAGGCGCGCGACTCGCTCGCTCTCGCCGTAGGAGTGAGGACTGTTTTGGTAGGGGCGGTGCTGAGAACGTGGACCGGAGGGCGGCTCGTTGTTGCTGTAGCTGCGGTGTTCGGAAGATTGCTGCTTTTCCTGGCTTTGTCAGTGTATCAGTTCAAGCATTGATAAAGGAAGATCGTACCATAGGAGGTTGAGATGCGGATTTTCGCAAGTGTGGCGGTACGCTGGGTGCTTGGACGACAGGAGCTGGCTTTTGTCGATCGACAGCTTCCTCAACATGCGCAGACAGTACGACATTATCTTTCAACATGTTGGCGGTGGGGTCAGCTGAAGGAGCGGAAAGGTTTGAGTTCATCTTTTTCCCAGTAGCTGTAGTGGTGGCCGTGGAAGTGGCCCCGTTAGCAGTGCTGTCAGGCAAACGAAGAGTTGAGGTCGTCTGTTCCCTGGCAACGGAAGCGGTGGAAGTAGATGCGGTCTCGTTGTCGGTGACATCATCCTCTTTCTCGTCTTTGATGGGACGGCCTGTTGCTCATACAATGTCAGATACATCTCCAAAAACAAAGACTTTGCATGGATCAACATACCTTCAACTGGGATTTCGGCTCCTGGTGAATCTTGATGATGGTCATTGGAGACGATTTGCGAACCATTAGTAGTATTGAACAGCATATCGTCGTTCACTGCCTGGGCAGGAGAGGCTGCTGTCTCCTCATGCTCAAGACCACTGGAATGGCCCATGCTAGGACTGCAAGGTGTACTATCGACAGTAGAATTCTTGATCTCCACGAGGGATGGAGTCTGTGGCAATGCGTTTGAAGTCGAGGGGCCCATGACGATAGTGGTTGTAGGAGAGGGTTCGAAAGCCGCAGAGTTTGGTGTGGGAGGGTGGCTACTTATAGTCCCCATGATGGAGTGATCAGCGTCCAGTGAAAGTGATCAGTGCCCAGTGAAAGTGATCAGGGTCCAGTGAAAGTGATCAGTTTCCAGTGAGGCTGCTTGGGTGAGGCTGCTGTCGCAGTGTGAAACTGCGGTGCTGGTGAGAAATTTTAACGGTCATGTGGCAAGACTTTGTGAGTGAGTGAAGTGCAAAACACAATTCACATGATCGGCACTTTTCTCGTTGTACTCGATTATGGGGGCCCTGAGGAAAGTTTCCCGGAGCCCCCCCTATAACCAGGATTTCCCTATCGTTTAAGTTGCTGCTGTGTGAGGATACAATAAGGTGTGGATAAAAATGGTTACTGCGATGTGGACAACAGTTCAGCCGATCAGCTTGTTTCGCTTTGTATCTCAGCCGATATAATGTAAGATCTCCTGCAACAATTTTCCTACGCCTGCAGCGTATTAAGATACACGTTTTCCATATATTACTTTTCTCTACCTACTACTCTTGCGTATGCATCGTGGTATGGACAAAAATGTATCTGTAATGTGGACACAATTGACAGCAGGTGAGACTCATGTACGCAACGAGGGTCTTAGGGATGAGCTGCACGTGGAAATCTCACTTTTGAGAGAATTACTATGTACCTAGTCTATCTTCTCCATTCGAAACATTCACGTGCGCAAAGGATGGAGCACATGACCCCCTCTCAAAGCCGCAACGGTGAGGTACAAGATCCGGCAAGTGGAGACACTGCTGAAAGTAGACCTAGGGCAATATGAAAATGTTGATACACGGAGTGAGAGACAGGCATAAGGTTCGTCGACTGATTCTCCACCCATAACAAGCGCTATAAGGCTCTTGATGCGGCAAAGGAGAGGTTGGCCTCATGATGACGAACACCAACCAAGTTCATGCTGTGCAACCCTCAGCAATGCCAACGCCATGGATACCCCAAGAAACGAAGATGGTGCTGAAAGCTAGGATCACGAATGTTGATCTCGAGTTCTCATTCGAACCGAACAGGTGGCACGCTGGTCTGCACATCGAACTGCACACCGGCGTCATTGAAAGCCTTCTCAAGTCCCGGCGCGACGAGCTGAGATACACTGGATTCGGTTTTGAAGGTAATGTCCTTCAGCTTTGGTAAGTGCTCACCAACATCCTGGGCCAAGTCCCAAAATGAGACGACGTCATCAAAGTTCCTTTCGATATCGTACCCGTAGTGACTTCGAAGCAACATTACCAAGCTAGTGAGATTCTTGGGCAGAAGTTCAGCTATGCGATCCTGTTGAACTATAGTGGGGAAGTCAAGAATCGGCGACCCGTGGCCTAGGAGAGCTGCGTCACTAATAGCCAAGGAACGAAGTCGCGGAAAGGAATCAAGCGTGCCAAGAATCTTCGGTTCCTCTGCTGTGATCTGGTAGAATCTCACCTCGCGTAGGTCAAGGACTAGCGTTTCCAAAGTCTCCTTGTGCGCGCGAAGCCCTGTATAGAGGGTTGATGGGCTTTCATATTCGCAATCGAGGTAGGTCCATTCACAGACGATATGTCGTAGGCCTTCGCAGGTTAACCAAATGTCAAGAACCTCGATAAATGTAAGGCTACATTCCGTGATCTCTAGTCGCCGTAAGTTTCCGAACAATGCAACTGAATAGGACGGGAGACCGCTCGATTCAATGCCAGAGGCCCGAAGATCGGATAGCGCCGAAAACGGGGAAATGGATTGACAGATGCGGCGGAACCATGCAGCATCAGGTCCGTGACTAAATGAACCCGTGTGAATCTGAAAGCAGAGGGTCTGGATATGATTAAGTATATAGGGTGCTTCATGTGTCAAAGGAGAAGGTGCCCAGGTTCCAAGCTCGGGAGGGAGTATGTAATTCCAGAGAGATACTTCGTGGGTTTCAATGCTGACTACGGAGAGATGCCGTAGATTCGTTGCATGATTGATGATTTCGGACAGTATGTAGAAGTAGACGGCGGGCATGCGATCATCACTGTGAAATTCGATGTCGTCGTAAAGAGTATTGCCTAGATAGTCCCCTAGCCGGTTTTCGACGTATTTTATGTACTCAGCTAGGCGCACATCGAGTCCCAGAGCGTTATTGGGACTGGAAATTGTCCGATGGAAGAGTTCCAGTTGTTCAAGGCCGTGGACGGTTGCGGATCCAACACAGGACTCATACAGAATTGGCGTGGCAATTCGTCGCAGGTGATGGGAGGTTAGGCAGAGCGAGTGTAGGGCTAGTTGACGAGTGCGATTCTCGCGTTGTCTAGCTATTTCCTTTTGTTGATCCTTGAATGCCGTGGATTGCGGCTCGTATGAGTGGATGACGCTGAGGTTGATGATGATTGCCTGGAGCAGCTCATCGGGCAGATCGTTGAATGAACGCGAAGCGCTAGTCATGATGCTGGCAGCTGAAATGTGAGTGAGAAGCTAGACGGCTACACACGAACCCTCAAAGTTATCCGAGGTGCTGAGGAAATGGAGTGTGCTTCAGAGTCTTTGGTTTGGGTCGGAGGTTGCGAGGGCTTTGGAGTCCGGAGCTTGGGTCCGGGCTAGCTGCATTGGGAAAGATGTGATAATCACTGGAACAATGTGAATCATGAAATGGGATCAGATGAAGAAGATGAACTCATGATACAGCGCCAATTAGGATATCTACCGTTCACCAGGCATTCAGAGAAATTTCGCACCCTAGACGATCTTCTTCGCGCGGCCTGTTTCGACTTCGTACACCCAACCAGTAAACCGAATTCCCTGTTCGACAGCCTTGCTCTGAAGCCATGCGACGTCCTTCTTGACTTCGGCCTCCAAGTCGGGAAAGGTGAGGAAATCAATATCTTCCACTTCCTTTGCTGCCTCGTCGCCTTTGTTTTTCTTTACAAGGTCTTTAGCGGTGGGAGTGTCAAACGTGAGCATACCACAGCCTGTATGCTTCACGACTAGCACTTCGGTAGTGCCCAAAAGTTGCTGCGATATGACAATGGAGCGAAAGGCATCCCGGGCTGAAGCCCCAGCGTTTCGAATGACATGGGCGGCACCGAGTGGAATACCAAACGCCGCCGCAGGATCAATACGCGCATCCATGCATGTTACTGAGATGGTACGTTTAGCGACGGAAGCTCCACAAAAGACCAGTTGGGATACATACGGACTGCATACTTCTGGCTAGGCGGGAGCGCTAGATGGCCCTGTGTAAACGAAGCGGCATATGTTTGGTTACCGCGCTCAAGATTCTGCTCTCCATTGGCCGACATGATGAAAGATGCTAGGATATGGTTTTACTGTGGGTAGTGGGAATGCATACTCGAGTACCCTGCTGGCCCTGTATTTATATCAATTCCTCCCATGGCGGGCGTTGATAGAGGTCGGCGATCAATCATGGCAAAGTGGTGAAATTGCGGGGTGCCATGGCGCAATATATTCTTGTGGTAAACTTGGCAAGATAGACAGAGCTCTCTAACCATCTAGGGCTCAGCAGCCGGCACTTTGCTACAAAGGTGCATCTTTTGGGAAGAAAAGCAGTTTACAAATCCCAAAGAGTGCATGGCATGGAGGATCGTGGTGGAGCACCCATGAGACGCAAGGATACAGATTGGGAATAAGGCATCCCGGGAGCCTACCCAGTCGAGACATGAGGCAAACTCCGATCACCTCTACGCGGAATTTGTAAGATCACCACGCCCTGCGCCATGTTACCAGGAGTACATCGGCGAACTCATTACAACACCACGCCCTGCTCCAGATTGCTAGATATATCGGACGGTCGGCGATTCCAAATCATCGTCAGCACACCAGAATTCTCGCCTGTCATCTTCGCATCGACGCTCTTCCATCACCCCACCACCGCAAGAGTTGCTTCTTCCGAGCCAAGACAAGAAACCATGGACACAGAAAGTGATCCGTCGTTATGTCATATACGTCAGCTTCAAGACGAGGAAAGTTACTGAACACTCGGAGTAGTTTGTTGCGCTTCAAAATTCTTCCATTCCTATTCTTGTCCTATGGTACTTTGACGTTAAACTTTCCTGTGGCCGCTGGCTTCGACAAGGCCCATAAGATGCCTTCGTCCACGGCTTGGTCCCAATGATCAGACGCCTTCAGTGCTTTTCCAAATCTTCTATGGCCGTGAGGTACACCTTTGAACAGCCTGATTTCAGTTGGCACATTCGCTTCTGCTAGCAGCTTTGCGTACAACAGTGCCTCATCTCTGAGAGGGTCTAGACCAGCAATTCCAAACACCGTTGGCGGCAGACCCTTGACCTCTTCTTCTGTCGCGTTCACAATATTGAGCTTCGTATCCTTCAGGTCCGGAGTTCCACTCTTCAAAAGACCCACGAAGAAATTCACGGTAGTTAGTGGAAGAATCGGCGCGTGCTCATTCTCCACGTAAGAAGACACTTTCAGTTTCTTCCCCGGACCTTGTTCATACGTCGCAGGATGAGCAACACATGGGATTATAAGAATTTGGCCGGCGAGAGTAGGAAGCCCCTTCAACACGTCGCTCTTTCCAAGGTGTTGTTCGAGCGTAAGAGACGCTGCCAATTGCCCACCAGCAGATACACCTCCAACGAGGACTTTAGAAGGATCCCCGCCCAACTTTTCGATGTTCTTGTGCACCCAGGCAAACGCGTCCTGCGAGTCGTACCAAGCCGTAGGGAAGACATGCTCTGGTGTGTGACGGTAGTTTACATTGACAACCAGTGCACCAGTGTTGATAGCAGTTTGAGCACATGTGAAATCCTCGCTGGCGATTGAACCGAAAATGAAGCCTCCGCCGTGGAAATAAATATAAACTGGCAGCTTTTCGGACTTTTCGTTCTTGACAGACCGGTATGTCCGCGCTTCAATGCTCGAGCCATCCCGTGTGGGAATGGAGTAATCGGTGGTTTCAACTTGTGCCGCAATGTCGACCATGGCCGCAGCAGTTCGATTCTCACGTTCCGTATTGACTGCAGATTGGAGGGCCTTCGGATCCGCCTTAATGTCGAAAGTAGTCGCAGGAAGCGTCTTTGCCAGGGCAAGCCATTCCTCAGAGGGGCCGCCGTATTGGGAGAAGTCAAGTGCCATGTTTTCTCTTTCCAAAGTGTGAGACTGTTAGTTTTCGTTGCTCCTGGATTCCAAGATATTTCGTCGAGGGAATTGACGCGAGAACTCTGAGCGATCTAGGAAGGGATGAGCAATTACTTAAGTCGTTATTCTGTCAGTGCTGGCGATGTTGACGCGATTGTACTACCCCTCCGTGTCACCCCGCATATACCGAGGTTCGCTAATCGGACAACCTCCGACCGATCAAGTCGGTACCTGGATCTGGGGTCTTACGGTCTTACGGAGTACATTGACTCCCGACATAAGTCTTTTACTACTCTGACGTTTCGTTTTGCCTTTTCAAGGCCTGCTCTCACCAACCGGTCTTTTAGGGTTATCAAACTTGCGGTCTCTAAAGTCGAAACCAGTCTCATTTACCAGACAAAGATCATTTTGTAGTATCGGAAATATATCCGAACCAAGCAAGATGGGGGATATACCTTCCAACCCACCATCGCGAGGTCTGGCTGGTAAAGTCGCTATTGTCACAGGTGCTGGATGTGCTGGCGAAGGAATTGGAAACGGTCGCGCGATATCAATAATGTTGGCCGACGAGGGCTGTAACGTTTTGTGTCTAGACTTGAATCTTGAATGGGCAAGCAAGACTGCAGAAATGGCAATGTCCAAGCCAGGTCGCGGAAGAGCACTTCCCCTTGCTTCTGATGTCACCAAATCGGCGGACTGTGAGGCTGCAGTTCAGACTGCGTTGCAAGAGTTTGGAAGGCTAGATATCCTTGTCAACAATGTTGGCATTGGAGGAGCACCGGGGACAGCAGTTGATGTCGACATGGCTGCTTGGGCAAAAGGACTTGAGATTAACGTGAGCAGCATGGTGCAGATGGTGAAGTACTGCATTCCTGCCATGCAGAAGAACGAAGGCGAGACAAAGGGAAGCATCATAAACATGGGCTCGGTCGCTGGCCTGAAAGGGGGAACTCCGCATTTATTATATCCAACCAGTAAAGGAGCTGTAGTTAACATGACCCGAGCAATGGCGGCGCATCACGCACCTGATGGCATACGTGTCAACTGCGTATGCCCAGGGGTAAGTGACCGTAACACATCCAAACAGCTCCCTGTTGCTAATGTGCCTGTAGATGCTGTACACGCCGATGATGTATGCTGCGGGCATGAGTGATGAAGCGCGCGAGGCACGCAGAAAAAGGAGTTTACTCGGCACCGAAGGGACTGGATGGGACGCGGCTTGCGCAGTAACATTCTTGGCCAGCGATCATGCAAGATGGATAACAGGAGCTATTCTGCCCGTGGATGCAGGTGCAACGGCTGCAGTAGGAATTGGGATGCCCAAAAGCGCGAGTGTAAATGGTTGAAACTTTCAGATGCCGACTAGGGGTATCAAGAGCTACAAAACCATGATACAGTTTCACCTGGATGGCTTTTGAACTATCATTATAACGTGACGTGAGAAAAGTTGTATTTATTGTGCCCCAGTTCTTGGATGTTTCTTTCTGATTATATTCGCAACTACAAGAGCAACAGCTCTCATTCCATTAAGATACTGATCAGATTGCTCAATCTTAATTCAAGTCACTGTACGATATTTATTCCTGCAAGTTCTTAATTCTACACCCAGGACCGACTGTGGGGCGGAGAATTTCCTTGTGTGGGGGAGACCATGTCAATTCGCACCAATCGTTGTGCAGAATCTCAATTTCGGTGAAACAATCGTTGTTCCGTTGCGTCGGTCGTTTTCGTATGCGGACAGTACCCCAGAATATTAATCAATTCTTCAAAAGAGATACTACTGCGAGGCTGCTATTCGTGGAACGTGGCTGTTGTACGGAGTGTGATCATGAAAGCGCTGATGAGAAACATCCTTCATTCTCATAATGGAACAAGGTGGGACTTTGCGGAAGATATATAACACAGCATTTCGAGGGCTGATATGGGTTCAACGTTACTCTGATATACTCTCGTTTTCACTATGAGGTTCCTCCAGGTAGTCGGCTCCTGCGTCCTAGCTCTGTCATCCATTGTCAGCGCAGCGAGCTTCACGAACCCGCTCAAACAAAAAGATGGCTCTGATCCACACATTGCTTGGAGTGGAGGCTACTATTACATGATGACCACGACCTGGACTGATCTTAGGATCACCAGGGCAAAAACGCTTGGTGGACTCAAAACAGGCGAAACGAAAACAGTCTGGACCGATTCCAATGCCAACCGCTGCTGCAACATGTGGGCGGTAAGTCGCTCGTTCAAATTTACCCATGAGAAATTTGTTCTAATATCGAACGATAGCCTGAGTTGCACTATCTCGATGGTGCATGGTACATCTACTACACCGCTGGTAGGAGCGGTGCCGACAACTTAGACCTTCAGCGTCCATACGTACTTAAGGGTGAGTTATATTGCGCATGATTGACCAGTACCTCACTGATTCGTCTCCAGGTGGCGCTGATCCATTCGGCACGTATACATACCATGCTCAACTGACCACGACCTGGGGTATTGATGGCAGTATTGTGCGCTTTAGCACATGGGGCAATTACTTCACATGGTCATGCATGTCGAACAATCTGCAATCGTTGTGTATCGCTCCTTTGACGGCACCTGGAAAATTGGGTGCAACCAAGGTTCTCTCGCAGCCCACGCAGTCTTGGGAAAAGAACGGAAGTCCTGTCATGGAGGGACCGGCTGCAATGTACCACGGAGGCAAGACGTATTTGACTTATTCGGCGAGCTTCTGCTGGACACCAAACTATAGTCTGGGTCTGTTGACATGGAACGGTAGCGGTGACCCCGCGCTAGAAAAGAGCTGGGCGAAGACAGGTCCATTCTTGACGAGTGCTAACGGGAACTATGGACCTGGCCACAACGGGTGAGTTCAAGATTCCCTGCTCGGCTTGCTGCGTAGAAGCTGACAATATCGTAGATTCTTTACGAGTCCTGATGGAACCGAGATTTGGAATGTCTATCATGCGACTGCTAATAGCGCGGGTGCCTGCGATGGAAATAGATATACCATGGCACAGAAGGTCAATTGGAATTCCAACGGTACACCAAACTTTGGAACGCCGGCCAAATTAGGAACGACATTGACAGGTCCGTCTGGCGAGTAATCGAGGGCAATTTTGACAGCAGGCTTCACGAGTTGCAAATACCTTACGAGTGCGAATTGATGCCCTCGATGAATCCGTGGCCTTGAATGCGATTAGTGACACTTGAGAGTAGAATGTTTCGATGCCTGGTGTTGCTTGAGGTGAGATCGTGACGCGTGATGCCCCAGCCTTCCCACGCACAGGCCGCAGGCCCCGTTTCCGCGCCAACACCCCAGATCTCCGCATTAGGCATCAAGCCATCGTCATCTCCATCACCTCCTCTTCTCTTCAGCCGCATCCCATCTCGTCTCATCCATCCTCGCATCTTGATGTTCAGCTGGCTGGCATCTCTCACATCTATCTCCTGCCAATCTTGAATCATCATAGTGTAGTCGTTCGCCATGTCGGAAAAGGCACCGCTTATTGCACCACCACTAGCCCAGCAGCGGGTGGCGAGATGTCCCCACGTGCAACGCTGCTCCAAGGGCCGCGTGTTTGCAAAGTTGCTGACAATCACTGCTGTTGCTGGGATCGTCTACTATGGCGCTCCTCAAGGTCCGTCGATAGGGACAACAAAACACTTGGTGGCTGACATGTTGTAGTTTTCACCAATGTTGCTCCAGTTGAGAAGAAAGCCGACATATGCCTGACTCCAGCATGCGTACATGCAGCTTCAGAGATATTGTACAATCTTTCGCCAAATTATAAGAAACTCGATGCTTGTGAAGACTTCGAGGAGCTTGTGTGTGGTGGTTGGAGAGACCACCACGATCTTCGTGCTGATCAGGGTGATGCCTTCACTGGAACCATCATGTCCGAGAACTCGCAGACTCTGCTTCGCCATATCCTGGAAGCTCCTTATCCCAAAGATTCAGAGGTGAGATCCATTAGCTGATCCAACAAATTTGCCTCAAATAACACTATTTAGCACTCGTATTTCTCGCCAATGCAATTGTACTCTGTTGAGAAGTCTGCAGACGAGGAGAATTTTGATAAGATGAAAGCTGCGTACGACGCCTGCCTCGATGAAGACAAAATTAAAGGCGCAGGAGTCGCCCCGCTTCTCAAAGTGCTGGACGAGGTCAAAGCCACGTACCCAACCGCCTCCTCTACAGCCGGAAGTCTAAAGGATGCAATCCTCGCGTTAGCCGACTATGGTGTGACTGCATTGATTGCTTCTGGCACTGGGGCAGATGACACTGACCCAGACACGGTTGTTGTGTCCGTCGGTGCTCCGTGGAGCTTCGGACTACCATCAAAAGAGCGCTACCAGGACGACAAGCTCGTTGAGAAGTATCGTGATGTAGCTGTTGAAGTGCTCGGGGCTCTCTACCCTGACCAGAATAAGGAGACATTCCGTGGCATTATTGATTTCGAGAAGAAGCTCGCAGCAGCATCGCCTAGCCAAGAAGAGCGTGAAGATGTCACTGTCCGTCTACCTACATCCTAGCGACAATACCTTCGGCTGACAAATTTAGAAATATTATAATCCTATGCTCATTGAGGAGGCTGCAGCCATTGCTCCGGAGATCGAGCTGAAAGCACTTCTGGAGGCCCAGGCCCCCAAAGACACTAAGATCGAACGCATCATCGTCATGTCGCCAAAATACCTGAAGGAGCTGTCGATCATTCTCGCAGCCACTGACAAGACAGTGCTTCAAAGCTACTTCATATGGAAAGCTGTCCAATCCTTCTCAAGCTACGTCGATGCGGACGCCGTAAAACCGTATAAGCGCTTCATAAACGAACTCGCTGGCAAAGTATGACATGTGATCCAGCCTTCTTCCGTTCTGAGGCTAACAGAAATAATAGGACCCTGAATCTGTTCCTGAGCGATGGCGCACATGCGTTGGTCACATAGACAATGGTCTAGGTTGGATTTTGAGCCGCTTCTTCGTGGAAAAGGCCTTCTCGGCCGAAGCGAAGGATTTTGGGGACACCATTATCACCGACATTAAGACGGAATTCACCAAAAAGCTTAACTCTGCTGATTGGATGGACAAAGATACCACGAAGAAGGCAGTCGAAAAGGTTCACAATATTGTGCAGAAGATCGGTTATCCGACCAAGAGTCCCGAGATCATGAACCCATCGAAACTGAGAGAATACTACCAAACAGTCAACATAACATCTGATGGTTTCTTCCGCAACGCTCTTGCAATCCGGAAGTTTGGAGTCGATGAAGAATGGTCCGCCTACGGGAAGCCGGTTGATCGTGACCAATGGGACATGACTGTGCCAACAGTTAACGCATACTACAACCCTCCAGGCAACGAGATTGTATTCCCAGCGGGAATCATGCAGTTTCCAGTGTTCGATGTGGATGTCCCAGCATACATGTCCTATGGAGCCTTTGGGTCTGTTGCTGGACATGAACTCAGCCATGCCTTCGACTCCACTGGCCGTCATTATGACCAGAACGGCAACTACACAGACTGGTGGTCAGAATCTACCGTGAAGGCATTCAAAGAGAAGACGGATTGCTTTGTGAGCCAGTACGCCAATTACACTGTCCCAGGACCAGACGACAAGCCTCTTCATGTCAACGGACGTCTTACCCTTGGCGAGAACATTGCTGACGCTGGCGGACTCTCCGCTTCGTTCCAAGCGTGGAAGCGACGCGCGGCTGAGAAGGCCAATAAGGGCCTTCCTGGCTTGGAGCATTTCTCGCAAGAGCAGCTGTTCTTTGTTAGTTATTCGAATTGGTGGTGCGGCAAGACAAGGAAGGACACTGCTATCAATCGTATTTACACGGACCCACACGCACCTAAATGGGCTCGCATCCTTGGAACCATGGCCAATAGTCGCGAGTTTAGGGAGAGCTTCCAGTGTAAGGTCAAGGAACCGACCTGCCAGTTGTGGTAGGTAGGGTTCATTTCTCCTTGTAATTAAAGCACTTTTCCTTTCATACCTGTCTTTAGTCACCCAATCATGTGCCTTCCGCCATTGATTGATTCCCTCTTCAAATGCATACTTGTCCAAGTAGTCATAATATTCGAATTCTACAACGCTGTGAGAGACCCACTGGTAATACTCTGGCCTGCGGAAGTAAGTTTCCCGAGAACATCCCTGAGCACGGGCTGGAGGGCCGAGGCCTAGACTTGATGTGGGGATTCAAGGGAGGTCCGGGCCGCACGCGTTTGCTAGCGGATCATGAATCGCGTCATTTCGAGGCGCAACTGTTAATGAGACCCATGGCGAAACGCAGCTACGGTATTCAATCTATGGGCGAGGATGATCCTATTGTTCGATGTACGATCTCTGTATACTACCTCCGACATCCAGGCTGCTCCACAGGCATTGTACATGTTGACCCCACTCCGATGTCATCCTCGACCGCCCGAGGTGCTCCACGCCGATATGTAACACATGACACGCCTGCAGGACATTTGTGCACAGCGACCCACCCGTGATGCACGTTGTAATCACGCCACTATACCAACGCCTCTCACACACCGCCACGCGGCGCAAATTGGGGCAGGTGCATGGCGGTGTCTGTGCGAGAAGAAAGTGGCGCTCCTTCGGGGCTCACCATTCACATTATGCATCTTCAGCTGTCATGTCGTTCTACACTTCCGGTTGGACAGAGGGATATAACCAGGTCCCAAGCCGGAAGCCGGCACACAGTACTACATCGAATTGACGAGCCGTAGAGTCTGGTTGTGGCTATGCACAGCACTGAGCGCGTTTGCCAGAGAGTGTTTGGTCTGGGAAGGGAATTCGTGCTACCGTTTGTACGAGTTGGCCCTAGAGCTTGGCTCCATTCAATTGCGTACAGCCGATTGCGTTTACGGATATCCCTAGTATAAAGCCTGCGCCATCTTCGAGTATTGCAGTAGAACAGGAAGCACCACACTTGAATCTCAAAACATCTCTTGCCAACCTCTCATCACCATGACTTTCCACCACTCCGCTGAGGACATTCGCATTGACGATGGCCACATCCTACGAGCCCGTCTGCAGAGGGCCGACGGAGAGTGGAACGATTCGGAGATCGACCTGAACAACCACATTGGGAACGACAATGGTTTGTTACCCTACATAGGGTTCCACCATAATCCGCATCATCGCTGACCGACCCTAGGTAACTTCTTCTGGGATGGTGAGGGCTTCTCCAACTCCGCCGAGAACATCGAGTTCTCTATTGAGGGCGATGGAGAGGTTCCCGTCCTACGTGCTGTCCTCTTCGATGCCGAGGGCAATGGTGAGGCTCGTGACATCAACTTGGGCGAGCGCATTGGCAACAATGACGGCAACTTCGAGTATAGTAAGTTCACTAATCCGGAAATGTTGCACAATCATCTAAAGCGGCTTGCAGACTGATTCGAAATGATTCATGGGTATTGAACGGAAGCTACATAGAATACCGTAGCTATTGTCATCCTGGAATAACATGCTTTGCCAATCAATTCTAGCTGTGAAGCCATGACCACAACCTAATCTGATCGATCTTATGTGACGCAGGGAACTGTTTAGCCTCTTGCGTTGCAACACTCTTTCCATCTTCCCGTAGTTACCAACTCGAGCTGCCGTGACACATTAAATCTAGTGAGAAGCGAAATTATCATCACAGCATAATAATCAGTGGATCTCCAGCTGTGAGCCAATTGAAGCCCCAGAGGTACATGTGTGCTGTACCCCCAAGGTCAGAAACATTAGAACTTTGCAGAAGAATTCGCAACCCTTACGAAACATAGTCTTATTGTTGCGTGGTCACATGCAAAACCCCCGCCATATTTACTAACAAGGGCCGATGTCGATATACTAAGGAACACATCCAATAAGAAGATCGTGTTATGTGTATTTGCAGGAATAAGCCCGGCGTTCAGCGAATGTTAAACCACTGGCAAAACTTATTTTCTGGGTCCCATTTTCGCTTCAACGTCCTCAATCGCTCTAGACTATCGCCATATATCTCCTCCAATGGTTCATCTCCATGCGCAAAGTTGACGTATCTGGCTCAAATCAGCAAGTTTTCACAAAAAAAAAATATTGAATCTCTTACGTTCGATTTCGCTCGAATCCTGAAGCAGCGCGCCACAGCTCACGAATGTCTTTCCCAAACCTGACTGCGTCGTCATCCATGGAAGGATCATTGTACCATGGAATGACAATAGCCTGAAAACGCACATCTCTATGTGGAAATGCCGTGAGTTCTCTCCCTTTGTGTCTGAGGTCATGCATTGGGAAGGTTTCGAGAAGTACTGCTGTCCGATGAGCACCAGGTTTACTTTGAAAGCTGATAAATTTGTCCCAGGTTTGACGCCAGGTTTCGATGTGTAGTGCATTGAAGCCAGCTGAATACCCAGGCTTTCGTTCTGATTTAGTGCAGAACGGGTCCCCTGGCTCATTCCATCGGGTGTACGGAACGACACTTGTGGTGTCTACGACTGGCCCGATATCAAAGAAACAACTGAACGATGCCCTTCCTGTCTCTGGTGTACCTTGGAATTGCCACAGAGTGACGATAATCACTGGGTCATCACCGGGCTGCCCAAGGCTTGCGAAGTACATGAAAGACACCATCTCCGGCGAGAGTTCGAGGTCTTGCAGAGCCTGAACGATTTGGTTCAGTTTATCTCCCGTAAACACCAAGGCTCCGGACCATGCTGATCTTTCTTCTTTTACATATGCCTTGATGGTCGCAGAGAGGACAATTCCAAAGTTTGGCCCTGCCCCTCGCATTGCCCAGAAAAGATCTGGATTCTGTGACTCTGATACGGTTCTCACTTCTCCATCAGCGGTCAATACGCGGAATTCGAGGACATTGTCGATACCAAAGCCAAACAAGCCCAATGTGTTCCCGTAGCCACCCCCGAGAAGCGCGCCAATTGTCCCAACGCTGTTGCAGTTGCCAGTTTGTACAACCACGCCTGCGGCATCCGCTGCAGCGATGGTTTCTTTGATTGTAGCACCCCCGATTATCTTGGCGGTTTTCTTGTCTGCGGCAACGATGACTTCTTTCCACGCGGAGAGATCGATCAAAACTGTATTTGGTGATAAGGAAAATTCAGCCCATCCGTTGCCCCCGCCTTGCACTAAAAATGACAAGCCTTTAGAGCTGCAGAATCTTACCTGAGGGTATATTAGTACATTTCCATCGATACTGGAAGGGAATCAAGAACCGTTTCCACAATGTCTTCTTCGGCAGCTGGATGAACGACGGCGATTGGTTCAGGCGCTTTGTAGGTGCTCCATCGTGGGGTTGAGATTTGAGAGATTGAGGCGTTCGCAGTGAGTGCTTGGCCTAATTCCTCCTGGACCTTTTTCAAATTCATAACGATTTCAGAATGGTGAAGGATTGGCCTGGCACAAAGATCTGAAAATTGCGCAACCTCTGAAGGCGAGTAAAGTCGTGTCTGAACAATACAACGACGCAGAGCTTCCTAATATAAAAAACCCCGGCCCCCGCCATTACCAGCAATGACAAATCCAATGGAGGTTTTGGCATCCGCTGAGTGTACTTTCTTGACTTCATTAGGTCTCATGTCAGCCGAATGTACATTAGGCACCCGACCAAAGAGCTCCTGCTCTCCTTCCGGTTAGCTCCTGTTGCGACCTCAAGTTGAGGCTCCAGAACATTGAATTCTATTTTGCTTTTAAGTCCCGGTCGCAGCTCATGATGTGAGTACGAAGACTTGAAACACAAAGAGATCGTCCTGATACTACGAGGATCTCGACTGATTCTAAGAATGAAAAGCAAGCCGAACAAACCGGGTTCGCCTCGAGCTGAAGGACAACGGAGAGCCATGAAATATTTTGGAATTTTCGCCGAGGTCCGTCAGATTCGATGACTTACTTCTTGTCGATATTTACGCTCCTTGTAAACAAAAGCCTGAAGGGTTGTGGTTACTGGAACTAGAGTTCATTGAGGGTCGGATGCGCGAATAATTTGACACCTGCTCTTCAACAGGCTCTCCCACTCTGAAGAGCTCAACTTTCGATTTATGGTCGTTCACAATGTCAGACGTGATGAAGCACGACGTCCTTGGCCCATCTTGGCTTCGATGACTTCTGGAAATGGGCTTTACGAAGTGCGAAATCCGTCAGAGTACGGATACTGATCTAGGAGATTGATTGATTGCGGGAATGACGCTGCTGCACGACTGCGGCGCGGTTGTGAAGGAGAGGCTATCGATCTTGGCTTTGGTTCCTGCATGTGCCCGCCCACGGATGGTAGATTAACCGGAAGCTAGTCAATGACCTGCGCTCGGACATCGAAGGACGCCTTACGCCCGATTGCCAACGGTCCTGGGCCTCTTTCAGGAATGGGATCACGTCGGTGTCAGATAATGAAATGAGGTTGGGCGTAGGGCTCGTTTATTCTGCTTGACCTGTATCTCGCCACCTCGCTTCCAAGAGACCATAACACACAGGGATAAGAGTCGTGAATGCGGGGTCATTGGACAACTCTAGCATCGGTCCTCACGGTAGGTAATGCTCATCTTGTCACCAGGTTCTCGTTTGTATCTACAACGTTGAATGCGCAACGTTCCTCTGCGAAAATTAGCATTTCTTCTTATTAACATATCATAGACAGCGTCGAATAAGATACCGTTCAGTGGAAATGGGCTCATTTCTGTCGTTTTTTGCACCGCCACCCCAGGCTCCGCCCAAAAGATATCTGCTTTCCTGGCCTGAAGAGGACTTCCCCGAGGAAGCAAGCACAGCTCCAGAGGACACCAAGGACTGGTATTACGAATTCATTGAGACGTTGTTCTGCATCCCCCACAAAGATGGGCAAAGCATACTTATTGTAGAACCCCCGGACGATATCGTCCCCGACTCACGAGCAAGACCAGGCTGGGCCCATAAACGCCTCAAAGGAGCTTACGAGCTTCTTGGGGCTGGCCATCCTAGGATCGTGCGGTACGTCAACTCTTGAATACGGCCTGGTTTGTGCTAACTTCTGAAGTTACCTGGGTCCTGTGAAAAGCGGGAATGGTGTTGTCGTGGAAAGGCTCTGGCCAGGTCCGATTCTATGGCATTCACTCCCATTGATGGCCACGCCATTGCCACGAGAGCCATCCCATGAGGACAGGGTTATGCTCTGCTTATATTATCGTTGGGCTTTACAGGTCCTATCAGCTCTCAAGTTTGCGCATTCGCGATCTGTATTTATCAGAAATTTCTGCTCACAGCTCGTGTGGCTACGGTCTGATTTCTCCATCGCAATCACGGGCTTCATGTGCTCGTCGGCACCAGAAATCGAGAAACAATACAAACGAGATGCCATGGAGGATGAAAGGGAGAGGAGGCGAGATCGTGCCCAGCCTTATGGGTCTCCGCCGTATGATCCTGCTTATGACCCTAAGATGGAGGAGAGTGACGACGAATACTTCTCCAGCTCCTGGAGTGAAGGGGAACTCATCTATCACGGCGCGTCAGTGGGTGATTATATATGGGCTGGGGAGACTGATGTTGGATGTGTGGAGGAAGACTTGTTAGTGCCATCTACAACTCGAAAAAGCTTTGCTAATGGTTGACATTGCAGGTACTACTGGGCAGTCTTTATCCAATACCTCATGAGCAATGTTATTACAAAGTCGACAGCGCTAGACGCGAGCGAGTCAGATAAATTTGAAGATGCGAGGCTGGGTACGGTACTGGCTAACGCCTTGGAATCCAAGTTTCAGAGTGCTGATGAAGTAATGGAGCTGGTCAAAATCGAAGCATCGAAAATCGGAATTTCCGTGATCAACGATGATGAGGTGGATATTGGTGATGAATGGGAGAACATATTTGAAGTTCACGACCAGCAATTGTGTTTCCGGTAGCAGATGTGATTCTGCGGAAAACCCACTTCGGTATTTGATCAAGTTCACAAATAACGGACGAAGGGCAATAGAATGTGTCTCACAAAGTACGATAAGATTTATTAATATTCGCTACTTCACCTATGTACGGCTATGACTTGATCTTGAAGTGGAAATTCTCTGTTCATGCCACTCCAATGCAGTATGCGTAACCCGGCCAAAGGCCGCTGCAATCACCATTCAAGGCTGGGTTCAATTGATACAGCCTGTCTAGTGTGATTCCCGCTGCTGCGGCCATGTCGTAGCAGTACACGCCGTCTTTCTGTAGAACATACTTATTGCAATTGGACGGGATGCCTGCCTGGGTTGGACCAGGGGGCTGCGGGCGCGTGGATGTCGGTGTCGGTGTCGGTGAAGGAGTCCTGCTTCCTGCAGACGATGAGGTTCCTACCGGAAGCGAAGAGGTCACTGGGGCTCGTCCAACACACACATAGTAAGTTGGCTGCAGAGTTTGACAATCGTTGCCCACTGCCGGATTCCAAGCGTAGAAATCTGCCAGAGCAATAGAGTTGGCGTTGGCAATTGCCCAGCATCCATCTCCTGCAGCTACGAGATAGAATTTAGAGCAACCAGATACCATGCCGCTCTGTAAAGATATTAGTCTGGTACTGCCATTTTGGACATGGAATGACTCACCTGTATTGGTTGTGGGGTGCCAGTGCTGATTGGTACGTTTGATGAAGTAGGGGTCGGAACAACAACATCCCCGGGAGAACCATACAGCCCTATATCTTTGGTAGACATACAGTAGTGAGTTCCGAGATTCAACCCGGTACAATCCTTGCCAACCGAAGGATTCATCTTGATGAAGTCATCCATGGTCAACGCACTGGGTAACCACGTCGCACAATCAGTTCCCTCGAACACTTCTTGCCAAGATATGCAACCTTCTATTTCCCCGCCCGCTCTAGGGGTTGGTGGCTTGATTATTTCGGGTTTTGCTGATGATGTTAGCATCTGATAGTACTCTATGGGACCGGATAGAACTAACCGTTCCAATCTGAAGTAGGACGCGCGACTGATAGGCAGTATGACACACTAACTTGTGCCGAACAAGGATAGTCGTAGGTTGCATTTTCTACTCCGGGCTCGTACTTATTCAACGAAGGGTTCCAAAGCACAAATTCTTCACGATTGATTCCAGCAGCGTCCGCAATTCCCCAGCAATCCACTGAATCCGGTGAAGTGTCATTAAGCCACGTGTAACTGTGCACCGGAAGTTAACGATGTAGCGATAATTTAACGTTGTAAACTCACATCCAACAGTCTACCCGCGTATCGTTGGCCATCGGTATGATGATCTGATCAGGATCTGCGATAGGAAAGTTGACCTCAGGCGTCAAAGAGATCCTGGGACCAGCGGTGAAGGGCGGTAATGTTGCTGTGGTCGACCCTACATATCCTGGATATGTTGTTATGTCACCGACTGGCTGTACGCAATAAGAAGCATTAAGCCAGAGGTTCGTACAACCGGTATCAAGCATTGGGTTGAGAAAGTAGCTTCTAGAGTCAGTGATCGCTTTCGATTGAACATTATTGGCTTACAAATCTTTCAGTAGTATATTGAACTTCAATGTCACCGTCGAGCAATCATCCCCAGCGTCGATTCTGTAAAACTGAGCACATCGAGACGTAACATTCGGCGCGACGTCGCCTGGTACAGGCCTAGTTCCAGTGTAAGCTATTTGTTCGTAGCGGATACCAATATGGACCTACACAGGTGTCGGGACAGCTGTTACGATAGGTTTGTCGGGAATTGAAAAGTCTCCGTATGGGTTACTAACGCAAAAGGAATCGCCAATGAAGCGGTCGAGGTTACTGATAGATTGTCAACCTATATCTCCCCATCTCGCTTTTCTTCATACCTGCAAAGTTGGTTGATGTTCACGTTCCAAGATAGAAACTGAACCGGGGAAATGCTAGCACTTTTCGCGATCGAGGTACATGTGTCGCCCTCGGAAAGAACATAGGTTTTACACTTGTTGCTTATGCAGAGTGTGCCCGAAGTAGGGAACAAGGTAGCGTTATAAGGCAATCCGTTCGAGTTGAGGAGTTGTTCTGTCGAAACAGATTCTGCCTTGGGGACTGATTTGAAAGTATCCGCTGGTTGGATTGTGTATGTAGTGCCGGTACAGGTCGCGCTTGGAAGAGGACTGCGAGCATCAGTATGTATGAGAAGAGGAGGGAATTGAAGCCGCACGAGCTGATCAACAGGGACGTAGCAACGGTAGTGGGATATCCCGTTGCTCGACATGAAGATGTCAACGCGGCATAGTTCTCACGCATTCCATCGTCGACCGCGAAGGGAGAGTTGACTTGTTGCTGAAATGATTTAATTATACATTCGTCACACTCAGCAGCCGTAGTGAGGCTTTTGAGGTAAGAACTGCAGAACTGTCCGGTGCTTTTGAGAAGTCAACGAGAGTTTCTACCATTTTGTGTATATAAGCTGACCTTCGTTTCAAACAAGCTAGATTGTACGCGTACAAAATGAACTCGTCTGGATATGATGCTAACCAGGTGGTCTCTTCATACTCATCAACATACTGAGCACTTGTGCAACGTCTTCTCACTGCATCGCGATGTTTCGTTAACGAACTTAGACATGCCGCCTGGCAGAGCTTGCCGAGTTCGGTATCATCAACGAAGTCATGGAAAGGATTTGCGAAGAGTTGGCCTATGCTATTGTGGCAAGTGACATTTGACGTGAATATATCAATACACTCGGTTGTTGCGTTGACTAAGCCAGTGTTGAGTACAGGATAGAGTTGATATGTTTGGGCGTACGTGGTATACGCATTCAAAAGAAATACCGTGAAGGTAAGAAACCCCATCGTGTTGGGAGTGAAGCAAGTCACAACCAGGAAAAAGAGGGAGCACGCAAGTGTGCAAACAAACTCGTTTCTATCGCCTCAAGACCAGAACGCATCAAATGTTATCCGTTACTACTTTAGTCAGGCCGCTCGTACTCCGTAATTTGGCAGGGATCCGCAACTCACCCGCGGCCAAAAATTCCTCATTTCACCGCACCTGGCAAAGGTATGGGCGAAAATATCTCATGACCGTCGTCAATAGATCGCTTGACTGCCTTGCTTTCTCTATTTTGCATCCGCGAGACGACCATTGTCTATTCTCGGAGTCCAAATTTCATCTCCATGGTATGATACTGCCTCGGTCCTTTCTGGTTCTGGCTGGTCCTCCGCCGCATGACCAATCAGAGCATCTAAAACATTTACGCCCCGCCCCGCCCCGTCCCGCCCCGGTCTTGGTACTGCACTCCTGTGGCGTTGCATACTACCATGAACATACAGCCGGTAAGGCAGACTACGTGGAAGCGAGACAATAATGTACCCGGTAAGACGGATCAACCTTCATTTACGCGACCAGTAATGCTCAACACCGCAGCAGCCCTAGTTTGACTGAGCACCGCATCATCGAGACCATGTAACATCTGGTGAAGCAGCCGCCGAAGGAGCCTAGTTCTACGCCCTGACTACATAGTCCTACCGACGTATAGCTCCACAATCGGGCGTAATTCATTTCCAAGATATGCATACGAAAGGGACAGGCACCCTACATCCCTGAAAGACATGTTAGTGGCATGTTTACATCTGCACGTTTTGCACCTAGACCAATGTCATGCGGCCGGACTCGCGGCGGTGGTGTGGGCATCAATAATTAGCACTACTTGGGCTCGGATTCATATCTTATGGCTCATCATCGCTCTCAGCGCTTTTTCATGAATGCATCCCTCTTTTCGCATGCTTGACTACTGCAATTGAGTCACACAAGCTCTCACTTGGCAATTGCTATTGCCAGCTGCGTGAAACAATGTCATTCTTTAGCAGTTGCTCTCTCTTGATTCTTTTCATTTGTCTCACATTGACCTCGTCCGGAGAGGCGTTCCATGAGCACCATCATTTGAAACACCAGCACCGCGGAAGAGGCCTCTCGAAACATTCTTCGGAGGGAGACGTGCTCCGTTCTCCCGGTGAAGCTCTGGGCTTCACAGACTTCACTTTCCGCGAGCCAGTTGCCTTACTAGCCCGTCAGAGTACGGATACTGGAGGTCAAACCGGCGGGAGTGGTTCTACAGCATCTTCTGGCGATTATACGTGCGGGCCCGGGAGGCCATGTAAGAATGGAGCTTGTTGGCAAGTCGCCCCTAAAGAGTCCAGGACCTCCTGCCGTTCACGTGGTTTGCTAATTGTCGCAGTGGAATTTCAGGGTGGTGTGGATATTCGCCCAAGTCCTGCGGAACTGTGAGCTCAAGTCGTCCATTTGATTTGAAGCAGTCTAATATATGACAGGGCTGTCAATCCAACTGCGACGCAAAAGCGGAATGTGGTGAGTATGCTAAGAAACCTGGGCAGACATGCCCATTGAACGTGTGTTGCTCGTAAGTATTTTCCAGCTCGGTTATTCGCAATTCTAAGAGTATTGCTAGGGAGCATGGCTTTTGCGGTACAACGTCAGAATTCTGCGGCAAGGGCTGTCAGAGCAAATGCGAACAACCCAAACCTCGAGGTGGAAGTAGCAATTCCAGACAAATCGTCATTGGATACTACGAGGGGTGGAATATGAACAAGAAATGCGGCACCATGACCCCAGAAGAGATACCAGTGCACAGTCTCACCCATCTGATATTCTCCTTTGGCTTCATTGCTCCTGGTAGTTTCAAGATCGAGCCAATGTCTGATTTCCAGCCGTCACTATTTGGCAGGGTCACCGATCTCAAGATGAAAAAACCATCGCTTAAGGTCCTCATTGCGCTTGGTGTAGGTATAGCTTACTCATAAATTGACTATGTGCTGACTTTAAGCAGGGATGGACTCATAATGATCCAGGTACGTTGGAGATAATAGATTTCATATTCTTTCTTGGTTTTCTAATAAAGAACCAGGAAAATATCAAAAGGTGTTTTCGGACATGGCTTCTAGCGCGGCAAACCGCAAGACATTCATTTCTAACCTCATGGGATTCATGGCCCAATATGGGTTTGATGGAGTTGATCTTGACTGGGAATAGTAAGTTCTTCAAATGTGCAACAAGGATAAAAACTAATTTCGTTTGCTCTAATTAGTCCCGGCGCAACTGATCGAGGCGGAGTTCCAGAGGATGGAGAGAATTTAAACACACTCATGAAAGAGATGAAGGAAGCTATGGGATCCCGTTACATCCTTACTTTCACTGCACCAACCTCGTATTGGTATCTGCGCCACTTCGACATAAAAAAAAGTGCAGAGATTGCTGATTGGATCAATCTCATGTCCTACGATCTTCACGGGTATTTCTTGCAAGCCCCCAATTCGTATCAGTTGCTAAATAATTACAGAGTTTGGGATCGAGATAACCCCATTGGCAATCAAATACTGGGCCATACCAACATGACCGAAATTGACTTAGCTCTTGACCTTTTCTGGAGGAACGACGTATCTCCTTCCAAGATTGTGCTCGGCACTGGCTTTTACGGAAGGACTTTTCGACTGGAAGACCCAAAGTGCTGGACTCCAGGCTGTAGATTCAGTGGGCCAGGAGAAAAAGGCGAATGCACGGCGACCGAAGGATTCCTTTCGTATAAAGAGGTGAAAGATATTCTTGCCAAAACCAAAGCGAAACCAAAGCTAGATAAGCAAGCGGGCGTACAATATCTTACTTATGGGCAAAATAGTTGGATATCGTACGACGACCCTACCACGATACAACTGAAGGTCGACTTTGCCAACAAACGCGGTCTCAAAGGGCTCATGACTTGGGCCATCGATATTGACGATGAGAAAGGAGACCTTATCCGGGCATTGACCGGAAAAGAACTCCAAGATGGGGACGATCTTCTCGAGTTTATGACCGACGACGGACCATCCATTGCGCATGGAACGGCCGATGGCACCCAGTGCAAGATAACCGCATGTGGGAAGAACGGCGAGGCTCCAAAATGTGAAAGCGGCTACACGATGGTGGGTCGTGTCAGCACAGACGACAACGGAAAGAATAGGTGCAACACGAAGAAACCCAACGAAGCCCGGAAAATATGCTGCCCTTCATGGGCTGGGCCGCAAGAGAATGATTGTCGATGGGATGATAGCCACTCAACTGCAGCGAAGACCGACTGCTCTGCCAAATGTAATGTTGGTGAAATCAATGTTATTAATGACAGCTTCGGATGGACCGGAAATCTCACTCATGGTAAGTATGATTGGCAGTGTTTACGAGGCTGGAAAAGTTTCTGCTGCAAAGCAGGAAACATGGAACGTTATCTGAAGATATGTGATTGGACTGAATGTGGAAAGTCCTGTCCATCAAATAAACCTTACACCTTGACGACCGATACTGGCGGTCCAAAGAAAAACCCGCGATGTGGATGGGAAGGGTCAGGTGATCCTTTCAGTGGTGAGGGCACTGGGATACGCAGGCTCTGTTGTCCTCGAGAGAAGTCATTCGGAAATTGCGAATGGGAATCGGGCAGAGTGTGCTCCAGTACTTGCAAACTTGGCAAGATCACCCTAGATCTCGATCCTCGAGGACCGGATCCACGAATGAGCTCGTGCCACAATGGACGTGAGCAGGTAAGGGAATTGTCACATTGTTCTTAAAAGTAGAGGAGTCGCTAATTCGTATTTTTTCTGACAGGCATTCTGCTGCGAACCTATCGGGGGCACAGCCAGGCCCTTTACGCCGTTCAACCTCGAAAACCTCTTCCCCGAATTAATGCTTCCCCCAGCAGATGCAATCCCAAGCTATGATCTAGTGAACTTCGGACCTTTCCATGGTCTGACTTCTGAGCAAGACCCTGATAAAACTGGTATCGCGTTCTTTCTCATTGCAGGACACAGTAGCGCCGTCTCGTCTATGCGAAAACGCGACAATCCAGGCCTGGAGTTTGTCGACTGCCCACATGACATTCTGCAACGACCAAATCATGAAATCCAGACAGCACGCATAGTGTGCATGCACCAAAATGTAACAGACTGTTTCAGGGTTCAGGAAAATGGCGTAAAGGGAACGATTGTACATATGTGAGTGCTTCATGAGGAGTTGTATCAACATGGAATCTGACCCGTTTTTAGGCCCAACGAGTGTGGTGGCCCTTCGTGGTCTCGCGCGGTCTCCCTTGAACCATCCGCCAACCAGACTGTCCCCAAAGAGCTTGCCCAACGAAATCCAACTTCAGTCGTATACGATTTCAAATTCGATTATAACATTGCCCTTGCTCGCCGAGATACAGGTAGACTGAGCATACGCCTGGATTACTCAAATGTGCCTGGGTACTGGTATGCTGTCGTAGATACTCCTGGCGGGAAGAAGAAGCGTGATCTCAAGACCCTTGTTGATAGATTTTTCGACAATGGCGATACAAACGCTTGGTATAGGCGTTTCAACGGGCTAAAATTCTACCCAGGCAATTCTGTCAAGGTAACCGAAAAGCTTGACAGGCTTGTCTACCACAATGGTCAGGTTTGCAGTTTTGACGAGCAGCCAACCAACGGGGAGGGAAAACTTGGAGAGTCCCTCAGCATCGCCATGCAGGGCAGCGCGAACCTCGAGCTACATTTTGGATTCTCACTCATTGCTACGTGGACCCCTGGCGCCGAGTTCAAAGTACACCAAGCGGCAGGGTTCGTTCGCCCCCAGGGCACTACGGACGTGTCATTCCGACTGGGAGGGGAAGGAGTCCTTGATACAACCAAAGCACTCCAGGGAACGGTCATCTCGAAGAATTTTGGCGAAACCGGTGTGGCCGGTCATCAACTCTTCAAGGGTTGGGCCTTCTTTACAGCCTACAAAGAATCGAGTATTGATCTAGCAAGTGGGGACAATGTTGTTGGAGCCGTGGCCTTCAGTGGGTATGCGGAATCGCGAATCAAGAGCAACTGGGGACTCTACAATGTTCATTTCCCAGCCGGAGCCACCATCACCCCGGGTACAGGCAGTGGAGAAGGTAATAGACTTGAGGATCAGGTCAGCAAGAGTGGGAACAATAAACTCAATGCACTTTCAAAATCGAAAGGGTGGATTGAAACTGGAACAACAGTAAGAGTGGGCCTAATGGTTGGTATGGCGTTCTCGAAGCCATATGATAAGGTCGTGGGCAACCTTCCAGACATGTCTGTGTCCCAGCGAGTCTTTTCGAGATGGAATATCGAGCATACTGGCACAGAGAGTTGTGTGTTCACAAGTCTCGGAACAAAGATGAAAAGCCATTTGTCTAATGGCTCTCCTACTTGGTTCTCGGCAAGTCCCGAGAGGACGTACGTCAATGACTTGGCTCAAGCAGGTGAAAAGCAATGTTTCAAGGACAATGGCCAGCCAATCAAGCGACATGAGTTGGAAATCTCCCAAAATCTCACCAAACGGGACGGTTTCGATGATGGAAAAATTGATTGGGGCGAGATGAACCTTCCTGGAGACAATCTTGGCGACAAAGTATTCGATGGTATGATACCTATGCTACAGTGTGATGGCTGCGGAAGCTGCACGCTTCGGAACCCCTTTAGGGAACCATGTTGCGGATGTGTCTGTCTTGGATGCAAATACGGTCTAGGACCATGGCGACCAGACGACGGCCCTCTGGGGCCATATGGCGACGGTCCGGACGTGGGTGACCTAATTCTTCCGATTGTCAAGCGCGACGGCGAAGAAGATATGCTCAATGTAACCGACTCGGGCCTCAGTACACTTGAAAAACGCCAAGGCACCGCTCCGAACAGTTCCCCAAAGGTGTGCAACATCTGCAACTGGCAAGAAACCATCCACTATCCAGCCTTTCCAGACTACCGTAGGAACCCGAATTCGAATGTCGATTACGACTTTCACCAGCCGTTAGTGATGAAATACTATCACAATTCCAGTTCGTGGTGCACCAGTTGGGCTGTTAGGAGACATGCTACAATTGATTATCAATACGATTCAAGGATAATCGGTGGTAGAGTAGTGGGACTGCGTAGAGGATTTTATCAAAGTGAGTGCCAGCACTTCTCTGAAGTCTACATAACGGACCAAAGCTTACGTTTCCGTAGCCGAGCACCCCTTCGAAGCCCAAACGATTTCAAAGTTCTTTGACTATTACGTTCGAAACGACTTGAACCCTGGAAGGCGCAAATGTGATTGGATCAGACCGAACATCATGTCAAACAAGACTCCGTTCAACAACGCCGGAGGGACAGTTCTGCAACTGATGATGAGGGAATTAGGATACCATAATCTTCCAACCCGCCTGTCAGTTTTTATGGCGAGACCTAATGGAATGAAAGGCACACTATCTAGGTGGGACACCGCAGCCAATGTCGAGAAGTTTAACAATCTCTTAGCAGGCGATGAGCAACTAATGTACGCGAAGGAATTTGGTATGGTATTCGCGTACTGGAATCTACCCGAGATCTGGAACTCTTATTGCGACAGCTTTAATGGCATGAGAAATGTACTTGTCCAGTTCGACACTGCATGGAATGCAGGGCATCCTGGGGATCAGATTGACTTCACGGGTATGTGGGAATCTTTCAACAGGGACAACCTCAGAGAGGTAGCCACAAATGGGAGAACACAGGCAATGAGTCTGTATAATAATAGGAAGCAAATCGGTGGCTTGTACGGTCAGTGGTGGAACTTGAAGTGGTGGACGGTGTTTCAAGCCCCACTCGGGCAAAGCCAGTTTGCTTACATCAAACTGGATAGACCGTGCGCAAATCTGCAGTAGCTGTAGCAGGTGTTTACGGCGCCTATTATATAATTTTATTTTGCGTTTCTTCTCATAGGATTCCGACGGGCGGACACAACTTGAGCTCGCTCGACTTCATCAGTTCACACCAATTTTCGATTTCCGCAGCCATATGCTAACTTGAGAGTACCTTTTCCACTGGAGCCTTCGTATAAAACAGTTTTGCCTCAAGTCTTGAACAAGAAAACACCTTGATAGTGCTGGGCTCATAATTGGAACATTTCGTTTTTTACTTGCTCAGCACGTATATCTCGTTCTGATCTTATATATAATGCTTGAATAATTTCTCAGTTATCAGTTCATTACACAAGATACTTTGAAGTTGATAAAAGGTGTGCGATGCGACGCGATGAAATCGAGTTATTTTCCATGAAATTAGCGTGCAAATCGCATTGACAATGCCCATGTCCCACCATTTATCGATTATAGCGCTTCAAGAGACCTTTCAATACCGTGGACGGGCCAATCAAAGCGACAAAGTTTCGCAGTGTGATAGACAGCATCGGTGGTTTGTGCGGAAAATTAGCCGTTACCAAGTGCACGTGGCAGCGCCAAATGATCGGTGGTTAGTGTGTAAAATTAGCCGTTGCCAACATGCATTTGCACGTGATATCAATGCATTAGTGGATCCTCTTCAGCGTGAAACCCGCCCGTCAGCCCCGGGCGTTTTTTATTTATCTAGAACATGGTAAGATATGTAAAGATTAGACTGCACAGAAAGAGCACAAAACTATAACCACAGAATTAGCGCCACTAGAGATATGCCTCATTGCAATGACTTGATGATTGAAATACCATACTAATCAATTCCGATCTATCAAACGTTCAAACAAACGCTAAATGGAATCAGGACTTCGAGCTAGTTCCCATTAATGTGAGCTTTAAGTTGCAAAGGATACTTGAGAAGGATCGCCTGCTCTACTATAATGTCCGATTCATCCCTCTGTCAGTCTGTAAAAGCTCACACTCCTTCTGTCTGGCTAGAATAGCCTCGATTGATCCATAACAAAAGCGCAACAACTAGTATAGAGTTACACCGTTGCTTACGTCGATCTGCTAAGCTGTGATGAATTGCGCTTCCGGGCTCGCAATAAAGCAGATGGCGTGAGCAATATCTTCCGGCAGTCCCTAACGTTTTACTGCTCATCTTGCTAAAGTTAAGTCGAACATGGGCCTACTTCCATCTTGTCATAGACTGGCCCGCCATGAAGTCTCGGTGACGGTGAGACCGGGTAAAATGACATTCGCTGTGATGCCAGATCTAGCCTCGAAAGCAGTGACCTGCGTGAATTCAACAATACCATCCTTTGCGGTGACGTAGGCAGACATACCCGGAGGTGCGATCTGTATCGAGTCGGAAGAAGGATTTATGATGCGACCGTAGCCTTTCTTGCGCATATGAGGAAGAACAGCTCTCGTGAAATAAAACAGCTAGCCAGATTGACCTGCATAACTCGTTGATAGTCCCCATATATATTTCGTGGATTGGAGATGAGTGATATATGCCGGCAAGGTGAACTAGGACATCAATCTAGCCGAAACACTCAATGACCTTTGCTACAGCTTCGCTGACATCAGACTCGAGACTGAAATCGCAAATCAGGCATTGCACGTCGATTTGGTATTTGGACAGATCACTTTTTAAGCCCTCCAGTTTCGGCGCTTCGAGGTCGGGAATTTCAAGATTCGCTCCTTCTGCGGCGAAGAGCTTGGAAGCAGCTTCTCCAACTCCGTTGGCGGCACCGGTAATCAAAATAACTTAGTCACGGAATTTATCTGCGTAAACTTTGATTTCTGGAATGCTAGCTCCAGGTTCCGCGGTGTGCGTGAGTTGGTTTGGTGTTTCGTTCATGATAGTGTCCTGTAATGGTGGGAATATATCGATGCTTGAGTTCGCTCAGTTCAATGTCGATGAGAGTGAGGACAGTGCTCGACCATTCAATAGCGGGATAGTAATTCGTCTTTTGGAAGACTCTCAGGCCGTCTTCGGCCATTCTCGATCGATTCTACGAAGCTCACCACTACTAGTGCCCGTGAATCATTGAGGTGTCGCGTTGCCGTGGCCCGGCATCCGTTGGTATACCTTGTTTACCTTGTTTACCTTGTTTACCTTGTTTACCTTGTTTACCTTGTTTACCTTGTTTACCTTGTTTACCTTGTTTACCTTGTTTACCTTGT